>LNAC01000069.1:2933232-2954293 GCA_002007465.1 Ailurus styani
CCCCCCCCCCCCGAGATCTGGAGTAGGAGCAGATGTGGAGTTGAAACCCATTAGTTTCTTTCTTAAAAACAAGTTGAGTTGTTTCTGTGCAGTGCTCTAATTCAGGATGAAGCAAAGCATGACACGAACAAGGTTGAAATTGATCTGCACCTCTGAAGAGAGATCTCTTCCAGATGCTTTAAGCAAAGCAAGAAATGTTTGAAGATGTTTCCTGCAGTTGCCTTAGAAACGCACCTTAGCAATGGCCTTGGGTTCTGATAAAAATGTGGCCAGTACTGAAAAAAAAAAAAAAATCACTTAAGTGCCAGTGGAATTTGGAAGCATGATTACCCCTGATCAAAGCCCATTTCCCCTCTGTGACAGACCCTCTGTGGCCATTTGCAAAGGGACAAGCAGAGGACTCCTTATTCAGATGAACAGTAAGCAGCAGGAAATGGCTTTTAATAATAAAATTGAAGGGAAGGGGGAGGTCAGAGCAAGTAAAGTTTATGCGGGGAGAGAAATAAAGCTTAGTTAAGGACGTGACCATCTCCTTTCTCTGGACACGCGTGAGGCTTTAAGGTGAGCGGGGCCTCACTGAGGAAGGTGTGGATGAGCGGGGAGTCTCCCAGGACTGGGCTTGCTGTGCCCAGCTACGGTGCTCCCGGGCCCAGTCTATTTTTGATATCCTGGGACCCGGTCACGGCCCGGCCTCCTCCTCCAGTGACTCCCACCAGCCGCCAGGACTCTGTGTAAAGGGGCCTCGTCACCCTCCCCACCCCCAGCATGTGTGCGCTGAGAAGCCCCCCGCGCCCCCTGTCCGTGTGCTGCATGTCTGAGCATGGGCGCCCCCCCGCCCCCCACCCATTCATAATGATCTTCTTTTCTTTAGCTACTGACACTGCCTCTCCTACTAGGACATGCTGATTCTGATGACTAAACTCCTTAACACCCACGCTTCCTTCTTAGATTGAAAACATCACTAACCACCCCTTCCACTCCCTCCTTTATTTTTTTTTTTTTACAGCTGTGTGTCTGGATTGCCACAGGTCTCTGGCAGGTCGGCCCAGCCTTGTCACCAGGGGTTCTGCTCTAATTGCCTTTATTCCGAAGGATTCCCTGCACGGGGGGCAGAGAGTTAGCGGGAAGGGTCTGCAGGGGGAGGCCGTGACACGTATCGGCCCGAGTCCTGGGGGCAGAGGCCGGGGGCTCTGGAAAGGGCCCAGTTCCCTAGGGCTTAGCAGTGTGAGGGCTGAGACCTCCTAGGAGCCTCGTGCCTCTTTCTGAGTGACCTGACGTGCGAGAAATGGGGTCGGAGGTGCACACCAACCCCCTTGCGGCCTCGGAGGCAGGAGCCAAGTTCATTGTTGGAGGTTATTTCCGTCCTAACTTCTCAGCCTGGATCAGCCCCATAACCACAAGCCACACCTTCGTGGTCATATTTTCTTTTTAGGATGATGAAACAGATAATTGATCAATTAATCTGTTGGTGTTTTCATGACACCCACGAGAAGGGCCTCGGTGCCTCTGTGGTTCAGTCTGTCGAAGCTCATTTGCGGCTGATCCATTCCCCGCGCTGCCTGCGGTCTCCCTGCCCGCCGCCCGCTCACGCATTCGCGATCCCCCCGATTCGAAAGGGTCACGTAGGCCAGCTGCCCCCAGGACCGCGGCCTCAGAGCCAAAAGTACTTTCTGTAAGAGCCGTACACTCGTGTCCTCCAGCGTTTCCTGGGACCCGTAACCAGGATCGCAGGGAGTTCGGTCGCGCTGGCACAAGCGAATTCTTAACAACGAAGAGGAAAGAGCTCGGGAGAAAAGACCAGTTGACTCCCAAGGCCTGCTCTGAGGGCCCAGGGCGTAGGACACATTGACACCCCTCCAGGCACTGTTGGCCCCTCGCTGGGCCTGTCTGAAAGCCCCCTCAGCACCCCGAGAATGGCCAGCTGGGCCGGCAGAGGGGCACCACAGGGACTCGGAGGCCCCAGGCACATTGGATTCCCCCGTTCGGCAAAGAGCTTGGTCTCAGGAAGGACAGTTAGCCGGCTAGTAACCGCACATCCTGGTTCCCTTAGGTAATTTGCCCTCCGACAAGGAGCAAACTTCTCAGCTCTTGATGTAATTTCCAATGTTCCTGAGTTGGAAAGATCTAATGGGCTTCCTATTTGAATAGCCAGATCACATTATGGGCTCTTCCAAACAAGTAACAAAAAGGCATCCGTACACTTCCAATTGGCTTCAAATTGCTTGCAAGAAGTAATCCAGGGAAGGGAACAGGAGTTAGGAAATGCCAAAGTAACAGTATTTGTGATGTCAGCCAATCCTGTTCGATAGAAAAAGGGAGAGAGTCTAATGCAAGCCCCTATACCCGTCACTGGTTTGTACTCAGATGCCCAAGACTCTCTGTGGACCCCAAGTGGATGAGCGCGTGGGTCGGGCCTCCCTGAGCACTTCAGTCAGAAGACAGAGTTCTTGGTACTTGGGCATTTTCCAGTGAGAAGTACTGTTTTCCTTCTAAAAGTCACAAACGCCGTCCAAGCTCCCTAGGCTTGCTATAGTTTGCGTTGTGGGATTCAGATACCCAGCAGTAAAATTTCTGACCTCAGGGCTTGTGCTGACCAGGGGAAGGACATGAAGCCGACCCCGATTTTAAGGCACAACAGCACGGAAATGACAACCTACCGTCCGCAAGGCCCAGAAATACGCATTTCAATTACGATTTCTAAGAGGAATTTACGGGACCTGCCTGTAACATTTCTGACTGTGTGCGGTCTCTGTGGTACCTTCTTATTTTCTTGCACACGTGATTTACATTCTTTGGGCAAATACCAGGGCTGCCTAATATATTATATTTGTTATCATCAAGGTTTATTTTTAAGGTGCTGTTGGGTTTTTTTTTAGTCTTTACATAAAATATTTGGGGGGAAATTTGACTCATGGCTGAAGCTAAATTCAGAAGGTGTAATTAACCCCAGGGGTTTTCTTGGCGCAACCTGCCGATTGCTGCTGAATCGCAAACCAACATTTAGAAATAATTACAGTATTGGTTTTGCTGAAATTACCCATAATGATTTCAATCAGGGCAGCCCTCTCAGAACAGAGTGCACATCGGGACCCTCTAAATAATCTCCTCTCCTAATGTGTTCAGTAAAGCAGCGAGCCTCCAGAATGCCAAGGCCCCATTTCTCCAGCATCGGCCCCTCCCTCGTCAGGCGTGGCTGGAGCCGCCTTCTTGTCAAGAGCTTGGGAAGCAGTTTCTTTAGCCTATTTGTGATCTTTAGAAAAACTAACAGATGGTGAACATTTGAAGATGGGTAAGACAATTCATTTGGCAAACAGAACGTTGTCTTGTTTACCTTAGAAAGGTCAATGCCTAAGTGCTACCTGGTACCTAGAAGGTAGATACTCGGTGAGTGTTTGTCGAGTAAGTCCTAGTTAAAGCACTTGAAGTGGTACAGCTAAATATTACATGATATGCTCTAAATTCTATGAGAAAGGAAAACATACGTGTCAGGATGACTTGGTCGTCACTCTGATAAAATGATAGCAACGGACAGCGTTCCAGCTTTGGTCAGTGTTAGAACTGTGTTCTAACTGCGTGGTAGAGTTTTTAGTGATTTCTCTGTGATTCCGATTATGTCTTTTTTGAAACACATCCAAAGAAAAGACTTGACTACTTTCATTGGGGCTGTTGGTTTCTGCAGAAGTTCCTTGGCCGGATTTTTGTTCAGAGGTCTTTGAAGAGAGTTGGGGATCTCTTTTTGAAGACAGGGCTTTGGGGAGGATAACTTTTAAATTGTAAGAAAAAACACAGCCCTGTGCCTTAGAGATGTGGAATTAGTGATCTTGGGGTACATCGCCCTGAAATTGGCAGGACGTCCTTATTTGGAGTCTTTCACAGTGTTGTGGAAATGGCCAGGGTGTTTGTGGACAGTTCACCCTAGCGCAGTGACAGGCTTCGGGTCACAGCGCTGGCAGAGGGAGAGGGGGCCCGGGAGAAGCCCCGGTCCCGGGCCCCTGTTCTGCATGTGTGGATAGTGAGGCAGAGGCCTAAGCGTGCAGTTTTACAGGGACCCCCACAAACATGAAAGGGAGCGCCTCTTCTCAGTGGATACTCCCCCCAAAGCGAAGGCCTTGGGGGAAGGCCTGGGTCCTTGCCCGGTAGTGTGTTGGAAGGGCCCCCGATGCCACCTCCTTTCCTCATTTCTAGGGCAGATAGACCGTCGTCGAGTCAGTGTCGCAATTCCGAATACGGAAGTCATCATTCATGCCCATCCCTGTCCAGTCTCGGGCCACCAGCCATCCCAGTGCGCCTGGGCCTGACGGTTGTTCCCGAGTCCAGGACGTGCCCAGGCCAGCCAGGATGAGTTGGTCACCCTGCGTCAGAGATTAGGATTGGAAAGTTCCACTGTGCCTTGTGATGCCATCTGTTCAGCACTGGCGACTCTCCACAGACCTGCCCCGTTCTGACGTAGCCTCCCCTTGGTTTGAGTTTCTCCGTAGCACTGAATATTTCGAACGATAGAAGCCATGACTAAACTTCTAAGGCTTGGAACAGTCCAAAAGAATTTGAAAAGTGTGCCCGCCTCGACATCCTCTAAACCCGATTCCTGAATGTCCTCCACTGAAGAGTTGAGGCCAGTGGCGAGAACAGGACAAGTCTTTGCCTAAAACCTTATTCTTGTCTTTTTTAATTCTTGGTGTTTTTTTCCTTCATCACCGATTGAGGGAAACAAACCACAAGCACAATTTTCCCTAAATCCTTTCTCCCTCAGACACTGAGATGAGGCATCCTCCCTGTTGCCGCGCCCATGCGTCCCCGTCACCACGGCCTCTCAGGCCTCAGCGGGCATGTGGGTCACCTTGGGATCTTGTCAAAACGGAACGTGCATTTCTAGCCAGCTGCGGTGGCGTGCATGCTGCAGGCCCCGGCCGGGTGTCGGGGGCTGTCCCTTAGCTCTCCCTCTCCGGTTCCTTCTTGTCTCGGAGGGGGGGGCAGGACGAGCAGCCGCTGTGAGGCTCCCGAAGTGGCCGAATGGCTGTGCCGGCAGCCTTGTCACAAATGGCCAACCGTGCACTTCGGGATGATGAGGTCCGAAGCCCAGTGACAAACCCTTCTGGGTTTTCAGTTGCAGGTCTGTGATCCCATCCTGCGGCAAACAAGCCAAGACAGCCCCCCCCCCCAGGGTAACTGTCGTATAGGCTTTCCCCAGTTTGTCAGAGGCCGTGAACGAGACACAGGGTTATGTCTTCGGAGGAAGTGCATGATCTCAAGTGCATTAAATCTTCATTTCAACTCTTATCAGATGTTCCCTCACCTCCTGGCTTCCAGTATCCACTGACGACGTAGTTTGTCTGAAAGTGAGTCAGTGTCCTACTGACGCAAGCACCACCCGGCCCTTGTCGTTTGTCCCGTACGAGCCTGTCTTCCTTCTGTATCTTGGATTCACAAGCCTAGCGTCTCCTGCAAATAGAGACATCGACTTTTTTCTCTTGAGAAACCCTAAAGACGTTTGTTTCCTCTCTCTTCTCACAAACAAAAAGACTTTAATGATTGTCACTTCAAACAAGGTGCCAAGGATTCTCTCTCAGGCGGCTGAGCCCTAAATGCAGGATGCTTGCAGGAGACGTGCCCCTGGCAGCTTGGGCTTTCTTTAAGCACAACTGGAAACTTGTCATGTTTGTGAATGAATCTCAGGGACAGAATGTAATTCATGGAAAGCGGGTCACGAGGATGCAGTGTCATTCCACCCCTGCTAGGGATGTGGGTCCCCTGGACCCTCAGGTTGAATCATGGATCCAGGGAAGGGACCAGGCTGTTTTGAAGAATGATTTTACGGGTGTAAGTTTTCCCCTTAAACACTTACACACATTTCCCCATATTTCAGGCTGTTTCTCAAAATGTATCACGCTCATCAAAGTTAAATCTGCAGTTGTAAGAGCAGGCAAAAAGGAAATGCAAGCACTAGAGAGAGACAGAAAAAAAAAATCCTGTTTCTAAAATGGTAGAAGGACTGTGCTATTCGGGAGGGTTTCCCAGAACATCCCCAAAAGCACTCCCAGTTTGGGGCTAGGTCTGACGCATCTAACTGGAACCCGAAGTTTTATATTTATTGCTTTTTAACCATTTGAATTTCTGAGAAAGAAAAAAACCCAGCCCCACCCCATCACTCCACCCCATGCAGATGGATTGGATTTTCCTTTTGTGGGCGAAAATGTCACATGAATTAACTGGCTGTTTCAGGGGAACCCAGCGCACCTAAGCTTGAAGGGCAGATGGGAGAGGACGGAAACTCTATTAAGGTGAACCTGATCAAGCAGGATGACGGCGGCTCCCCCATCAGGCACTACCTGGTCAAGTACCGAGCGGTGAGTGGCTCCGTGGCCCCTGCCCCCATCTTCACCCCCACTTCCGCAACCCTAACACCCACCTTGGGGCAACAACGTGCAAAGCCCAGATGGGGCAGAGTCGTTCTATGTCTGGCAGATGGCTCAGGGGCCCTGGTCAGGGTTTTAAGTCCCAAACTTGACCTGCAGCCATCAGGCCATGTCCACACTGGGACCATTTTGAAACCTCTAAAATGACTGAGGTGGTGACAGACTCCTGCCACCATTTCTCTGCTGCTTGAACATTTCTGCAAAGTGATTTTGCCATTACATGGTACTTTTTGCAAATAGTATACGGATGTCTCCTGATCAGTACGTTTCATAAAATGTGTATTATGGGCCAGGCACTGCGACCGTGTGCCTTGTCTCCCCATGAGGACCCTGTGAAGTTGGCCTTAGGGTTAGCTGCCCTTTCTGGAGGAAGTAATGGAGCCATGTGATCTCTCACAGCTGGGTGAGCAGAGTTTGAATCCAGGTCTGTCTGAAGCATGGGGCTCTTGGCCCCTGCCTTAGGCCACCTGACTGTCCCAAACGGTGGTCGTTCCCACCTGCGCCTCAGAGCCTCCCTGAGCTGGTCTAATCCTCCTCACATTGAGCTTGGCCCTGAACCCTTCCCGGTTTGCTCACCATCTAAGATCTCTGTCCTCCCACTTTTCACCTCCAGGCCCCAGAATGAGAATCCCTCTCACTTTCTTTGGTTTTAGAATGACACTTGGCCACTGCCAACCACAGTCAGTTGCTGAGCAATCTAGAGGCAGTGTCTGAGCACTGGGAATAGCCTCTTCCTAGGATTTCTTACCAGTAGGAAATAATGAGCCAGAGAGCAGTTTTCTTTCCTCAAAGAGAAAGGATTTTTCAAGGAAGTTGGCTTACTCCTTTTTTTATCAGCCCTCACTGAAGTGATGTGCGCCCCTGCCTGGTAAGGCTTCATGGAGAGTCACTACAGCACAGAGCCCCACCGGGCACGCTTCCCAGCTGGTGGGCAGACCCGTCATTCCACTCAGCCCTCCCCCGGTGAATTGCGAAGCCAGGCAGGAGTCAGACGTTGGAGGAGGAGCCTCTGTGAACTTCCCTAAGGCCCGACCTAGAGGCGCCACTGTATGAGAGGTCCCTGTGGCTTCCTCACTGTGGAACAGGATACCAGGATCGAGTGGTGGCCCAGCACCGCCCACGGGAAGTGGACAGTGCGGTTGTGTGGGCTGCCTCTGGCCCTTGTTAGGCTGATGTGGTCCAGACGGACGTGGGATCCAATTTCAGATTTACCACTTGCCAGTGTGTGACCTGAATAGGTCACCCAGTCTTCCAAAACCTCCATTTCTCCATCCGTAAAGTGGGAATAAAATAGCTTATCGAGTTACCGTAAAGATCAGTTATAATACAAGCAAAGCTCCTGAAAAGGGCCTGACACGGAACCCCTGACATGGAACCCCTCTCCCCTGCCCCGTAACTATAACAGGAACTGCTCCGGTGCTGGCTGGGGCTGGAGACCCCTCCCAGACGAGGCCCCCGGAGATGTCAGTTTTCCAGAAGAGCCGCTGTGGCTGTGCTGNAAGGGGGGGGGGGGGGGGGGGGGCAGGACGCTGAGATGTGTGAGATTTCGATAGTTTACCTGTCTTCTCTTCTACTTCAAACTCTCCGTGTTTGCTAAATACTGTTATTATATGTTACTAGTATTTTTTAAAGTAACATTTTATTTATTTGAGAGAGAGAACAATCAGGGGCGAGGGGCAGAGGGAGAAGCAGACTCCCCACTGAGCAGGGAGCCTGACTCGGGACTTGATCCTAGGACTCTGGGATCATGATCTGAGCTGAAAGCAGACACTTAACCGACTGAGCCACCCAGGCATCCCTGTTACTAGTATTTTTGTGTAACATAATATTTGCCTTATATTCTGGTTGCCTTTTTTATAGAGTTTGTCAAGGAAAGGAGGCTTTCAGAGAAAGAGAAGATGTAAACAGCTGAATTTCTTTAAGTTTTTTACATTAAAACTGGGCCACTGCCCAGTTTTAGGGCCAAGCAAGCGTACAGCCTGACAAAACCCTTCACAAGCTGTTTGTAGGGTACAGTGAGAAAATGGTGGAAAGNAAGTTTTTTACATTAAAACTGGGCCACTGCCCAGTTTTAGGGCCAAGCAAGTGTACAGCCTGACAAAACCCTTCACAAGCTGTTTGTAGGGTACAGTGAGAAAATGGTGGAAAGCCTTTAGTACGGGGCCGGGCACATAGGTGTTCAACAAATGTTAGTTTTTATTGTTAACAAAACGAACCTCTGCCACGTTCCCGTGTCAGGAAGGTGAGTCACACAGCTGAGTGGGAACAACATCCTAAAATGAGACAAAAAGCATAGTTATGACAACTATGGCTCTTCTGGGGCATCCATGTGTCCATGTCTTCCAGAATGTTCTTGGGTCCCTGGGTGCCCTGATGGCGGTGGGAGAGGACACAGCAGGGTTGGCCCTATGCCACCTGCTGCTATGCTTGCAAAATGCACGGTTGACCTCCTGACCCTCATCATCCTTAGGGGTTTCCANGGCAGGGTTGGCCCTATGCCACCTGCCATCGGCTGCTATGCTTGCAAAATGCACGGTTGACCTCCTGACCCTCATCATCCTTAGGGGTTTCCAGGCTGGTAGAGAATGAACACCCTGTCCTCTCATTGGTTTTTATCTGTAATATTTTGTACCGATAGTAGTGACTCTCTGAAGCTCTTCCGTGAGTGGGTCTCACCAGCATCTTCATCTAAACTGTCCTTGGTGTCTTGTGTCCTTCCTGCCGGTTTCTCCCAGAAGCTGTCCTCCGAGTGGAAACCAGAGATCCGGCTCCCGTCCGGCAGCGACCACGTCATGCTCAAGTCCCTGGACTGGAATGCCGAGTACGAGGTCTACGTGGTGGCTGAGAACCAGCAGGGGAAGTCCAAGGCGGCTCATTTTGTGTTCAGGACCTCGGCACAGCCCACGGCCATCCCAGGTATGATGGGCTCTGCTGTTCTGTGAGTTTCCCGCTTGGAATTAATGCATAACGCTTCACCTCCTAACGTGCCTGAACAGCCCCTGACAACTTGCTTGCTGCCAGCCATCCTCATGATTGGTTGCCCATGCAAAGCTTAGTTGTGCTTTGTACCTATCTGTGCCGTGGGTTGAGATGTCCTGAACCCCGGGGAGGCTTGGCCCGGCATCCTGGGGCACCGGTCCTGGGGCATTCAGCCCCGGAGGATGGATGCTAAGCCGGCCCGTGGGACTCCAGATGGGAAAAGCCCAGCTCCAGCCAAGCCTTGGCAGCTGGCTGAGTAAGGATCTTTTTTTGAGACCTTATCTACCCTCTGCCATTTCATACAAGGACTCCCTAATTGTTTTGAAGCGCTTTCTTTTTGATGCTTGCTTATTGCACAATCATGGTCCAGATCTCTTCTCTGTGGGGACCCCAAGAGAAGGAAGAGATGGTGCCTGGTTAGTTAAAAATCCCATCTTCCGAGGGCCTCTCCAGTGCAGCAAAGATTAAGTTGAATTGCTTGAAACAGAGCAAGCGGAGAAAGGAGATGCTGGCAAAAGCCCTCCGTGAAAGGCAGGGCCGTCTGCTGGAGACGGGGATGGGAGCGGCTCTCCTCGGAGACGCAGACCTGTCTCTAGGGATCCAGGACCCGCTCAAGTGTGGGAACAAAGTGAGCGTGCTGCTTGCTGGCCCAGCCCTTGGCGCTGACGGTTAGTCTCCTCATTGATCAGACCTTCAGAGCAGAAAGAGGTCAGATGAGCCTAGCAGCAGCCGCGGGCAGGAGAGGGGGACGTAGGCCGCACAGCTGCAGCCTGTTGGAAGGGCCTGTAAACTCGGCTGTGTTCAAGCATCGTAGGAAGACGTCCCAGTCTCCCGGCTGCCCTGGTGCGGCCCCGTCATGCCTGTCTGGTCTCTGACGCTCACCTGGGCGCTCTGCTCAGTTGTCACTTAGCGCCTCCCAGCGGGAGGGAGGCCAGAAAGGGTCTGGCTGCCGAGGACCAGGCCTGCACGTGTGTGAGTCGGTGAAGGCGACAGCGGAGTGAGGCTAGTGTGTGGCTGGCGACGGCGGAGTGTGCATGAGTGTGTGTGTCTGACAGCCGTGCAGGGGCCTCCAGGGAGCTGGCAGGTGGCTCTTGAACCGCAGACGAGACACGTCGATGGGTCCTACCCTCCGCGTGGTCAGGGAGGCCCCCAGTGCCACGGGTGGCGGTGAAGGCTCCGGGCGGGGCTGCAAGAGGTGTTCTCCCTCCTCCTCGGCACCGTGGCCGGAGGGGGCCCTTCTTTCTTTGTGCTCCTTGGTCCGTTGGTCATTGAAATCGATAGTCTGGAGTATGTTGGGCTCTGCTCCGCCTTTAGCTGGGGGAGCGACAGGTCTGAGTCACCCCTTCGCAGCGAGAGGAGTCTGACACACTGCTGCCGGGCCAAGGCGACACAGGCGGGTGGCCTGGATGCGCTGGGTTCTGTGCCGAGGGCTGCGCCCGGCACCGGCCTGTGGGGTGGGAGCAGTCGGAGACTCCGAGGTCAGATACAGAAACAGGAGACATCGTCCCTCAGGGTCCTTCTTGGTAAGCTCCCAGGTGCCCAGGGCAGCTGGAGAGCGTTGGAGGGACGGCTCTGCTGCACGGCTTAGGCGGAGGTGGTTCTGTGCTTGCTCGGACTTTCCTGGCCCTGGTGCTGGGACCCGCGGATCTCAAGCTGTGCGTTCAGGGTGGGATTCGGCGGTCAGCGGGTGGCAGGAGGTGAGGAGCACAGACTAGTGGGTCTGGATCAGCGTCGGGGGGGCGCCCGAGGAGGAGACGCGACTGCTCACGGAGATGCTCAGGGTGCATCTTTCCCACTATGTGGAGAAGGCTCTAGAGGCTGGGAGGCTGTGGACAGGCTCGTTGACTGCTCCTCAGAGGCCTGACCTTAGTCCAAGGTAACACTCTCCTACTCACACTCTTGGATTTGACTGCAGAGGCTCTGTTCTCTTACTGGAAGTTCATTTGCTCGCTGACCCCTGACCCCGCCCCGCTCTGCTGCTTCGGGCCTTGCTGAGCTTCGGAACTGGCCTCCCGGCAGTAATACCAGACTGAACCTCTCTCTAACCTTTGTCAGTTTAATTTACTAAGTTGAATTAACCTTTTGATTCTTACGTTTTCTGTATTTGACCTAATTTTTTTTCTTTTTATCTATTTTTTTTCTCTGTTTCTGTCTCTACCTTCTCCCCCCTCCCCTTCCTGTGTCTGTCGTCACACATCTCACCTTGGACGTCCGTCCCTGGGACATCCCCACTGCCACATTTGTTTTTAAACAACCACATTCTCTCTGGGCACCCACGGCTCGGACCTGCAGCGACCTTGGGCGGCTGCTCTGCGTCCTACACCTTTGTCTCGTTGCTTCTCTCCGCAGTGACTCTGCTTTTGCTCTGTTAGGAACTTGAACACACACACACACAAATTAAGTTTGCTTAAATACCCAGTTCCTCTGAGAATGATCAGTGCCCCCTTTGGAAGAACCTGTCAGGACCGCCACGCCACCAAGCACTCTGTGTGGAAGAGGAAGGTTTGGTGATTGATTGATTGGAAAAAGCTGGACGTCCAGACATTTTACCTTTCACAGATCCTCTGTGCCGCTTCACAAGGATGTTTGCCCCTTGCTAATGGCAGAGTACGAAAATATGCGGGAGCACTTTTCTTTAAACTGTTTTAAAAAAAAAAAGGCATTATACTAGGTTTACAGAGAAGTTTCTGCATACCTGCTACCTGTTGCATTTTTGTTGTTGTTCTTACCTGAAAATGATGTAGCAGAGGAAAATGTCTAAGGACCCCCCTCAAGCTTGCATCAGACTGTTCGAATCACCATGGGCTCCCCACCCCGTTCTAGCCCCGGGCTCCTCCTCTGCCCTTCCAAAGTAGTTGGCTTCGCTTGCCTTGAAGTGCCCGTGGTAAGAGAGCCAGACCCCTGGGACACACCCAAGCATTGTGCTGACACGACGGGCACAGCCACCCCGTTGCCCATCCAGTGGAAGGAACTGGATTGGTTAGGCATTTTCTGGGGCTGCTCAGATGTTCTGGGAAGCGCTCTGGTCCTGGTATCACCATCAGCGAGCCCCGGATCAGCACAGAGCCTCGTGTCTCGGGGGTTGTGGTCCGACAGTCTTGCATACACATCAGTCCCCAAGTTGGAAGTAGCCCCGCGAGCCGGGCACAGGTCCCGTGCTCCCCTGCCCCACACTCACCAGAGCCGAAGGGTGGGGACAGGTCACTCCCAGACTGCCCAGTCCCGAGCGTCCACCTGCTGCGACTGGGTCAGCCTCTCCTCCTTCCCGAATGCTCCAAACCCCCGTGGTGGTCATTGGCTTTGGTGACATTTAAAAATCCTGGTGACCGCCAGCTGGTCGTCTCTGCCGTTGGGGGGGGGGGCGCCTATCTGCGTGGCCGGGAGAGCAGCACAGTGTGCCCGCAGAGTCGCACACAGACGCGGCCGGCTCCTGCGCGCGCTTGGGGACGGAGCTTCTAGTGAATAAAATCTCCCTCCCTCCCTCCATCGTGGTCACATCATTCTACATATCTCATCTCTAAACATCCCATGGAAGTTTGATTTTTGTTCTTTTTATTTTTTAGTTCTATTTGTTGTGGTTTTTTTTTTTTAATGTTTGAAGACTAGCCTTTCCCTTTGGGAACCCCAGTGATCCCATCTGTGGGGTGGCACTGCCCGGGTCCCCAGCACTCACCGTTTAGATGCTCACGTGTAGACACTGGAGGCCGCACTTTTCTGAGCAGCCCAGGCAGGTAGTGCCTCTCGCCCCAGCCCTGCCTGCCTCCCCAGCCCCACCTCGAACCTCCCCGCCTGGGGTCCCTGCCCTGCCCTCACACCAGCACAAAGTGGAGCACCGAGGAGAGAGACGCCGAGCCTCCAGGCCTGGTTTAAGAATCGCAGGTCAGTTAGCGAGCGCTCGGGGGTGGGTGAGGGAAGGAGGGCTCTGTCCTCACATGAGTAGCCCATCACTGTCCTCCTGGCAGGCTCTTGATAGCATCTTGGGCAAAAGTCCCATGTTCCCCCAGGAGGGCCCATGGTGGGGTTCTGCCCGAGCCTGGTCCCACCCAGGGGGAGAGCCAGTGTCCTGTTTCTGAAGGGACTCTTTGGAGATCTCGCCGAAGTGTAGGGAGGCCTGACACAGCCCTGTTCCACCCCCACACCCCCCAGATGAGGCGGGACCTCAGCCAAAGCTACTTTGGGGTCCGTGCAGGCAGGCCCTTGGTTTAGAACCGGATGCCTTTTGCAAGACCATGTTAGGGCACCCCCACTCCCACCGGACACCGTTCTGTGGCCCCAGCCAGCCAGCTGTCCCCGAGGTAGCGGCCCTTCACGTCCCCCACGGGAGGAAGCACTTACCACCTCGCTCGGCTGCCCCCGTGGCCGGGCCCTGTCTGTCTAGTGCTGCCACGCTCTGCACGCCATGGGGTTCCTCTGCTCACTTCTGAAATATTTATACAGCAGGTTTGGATCACGTTTGTTACTAATAAGAATGCTAACACTGTTGTGTAGATAATCAGCGAGGCCTTGATGAAGTTTACACCTTTGCATTATTAAAGGAAATAACAGTCCACGTGAACTCACCAGCGTGCTTTGAGTTTATTGAATAGTTGTGTGTCCTACAAAACGTCAAAAGCCCTTTCCTCCCACCTCGTGTGTACCTGCACAACTCTGACTGATTACCCCAAATTGCACCTGTAACGTGTAGCCTGCTGCTTGGGGTTCTCGCACAGGAAATGCCTTCCTTTCCTGATGAGGAGCAATGCATTTTGCTCAGCTGCCCTGAGAACCCCTGTGGGTCTTTGCCTCCTCGGACATTCCTGGTCCCTTTACAGAAGGTGGTCACTTCGGAGTCAGGGGCGCCCTGTGGGCCACCAGAAATACAACTCTGTAGCTCGGGCTCCTGATTTCACTGCTCCCGTTAGAACCCAATAGCAGAGGCTGCACAGAGTGACTTGCGATGGAACGGAAGAGAAGGCTCGAGTTGGCAAATCCTATTCTGTTTATAATCACACTTAGTAGGACACTTACCGGAAGCCCTTGAGACCGGCCGTCTGTTTAACAGCAGATTCTGGGAAGGAGCAAGGAGACATGTACGGGGTTATGAGCAAACTGGAGCCCCTAACACAGTGACTCAGGCCCGTCTGGTGTCTGCAAATGTGAGACCCAGATTCCCATTTTGAGGCATTTAAGACACATGTAGGTCTCCGTCGTGGGGCAGCGAGCTCCCTGTTCAGGGTCAGCCCCTCCCACGCCCGGAACCCCAGAGGAGGGACAGCCCGTGTTCATAACATCACGGCTGGGGTGGCTCTGAGCCTGGAGTCATGCAGGGGCTACTCCCGAGAACCTTTGTGCGCAGCTGTGCGGGTGAGCCGATCAAGGCAGGCCAGCGACAAGGTCAGGCAAAGGTAGACCCCTGCGAGGTGTTGCTGCTTCCCGTCTGTGAACTCTTACCTTACCGCGGTGCCGGGGATGCCCTTTGTCCTTCCGGCTCTCCCGGACCGCAGGGCTGTGTCATCCTCTGAGAGCCAGTGGGCGTGGGCTTCACTTCAGTGCACGTTCATCATTTTCAGCTTTTTTTTTTGGTAAAAGCTACACACACTGCTTCTCTAGCTTGAGGAGTGCCTTACTCGGTCTGGAAGGCAAGGCTCTTAGTGGTGACTGGGGTGGTCCCTTCTCCTCCGGGGCCGTCTGTGCGTCCCCTCCGTCCATTCAGCACGCCAGGCCCGGGCCGCACGGCTCCTCCTCGGGCGCTGAGCCACGGGAACAGCGGTTGCTCGTCGGCGGGAGGGCGTGAGGGGACCCGGAAACAGCGCTCCTCACACTACCTGGGTGAGGATCCCCCGGCTGCTCCCCCGAGTCCTGATGCCTGAGCCTCGCCCCCCCAGGTTCTGACTGGGTAGAACTGGGGAGCCCCAGAGTCTAAATCTCGAGTACCCCAGGAACTCTGCTGCAGGTGGACATTATGCTAAAAAGTGTATTTTCCACATAAAAGTAAAATCACAAGAATCCACGAATAAAAACAGGACCTACTGCGTGCCGTCGTCTTGTAAGAAACAGTCCTCAGCGCGCGCCGAGGGGCAGCTGCACTGTGCTGCCGGATGGTGACGTGGGGACGGCCGGCTCCTGTGGCGAAGAGGCCGTGGGCATGCCGTCACCCCAGGCCCTGCCCCGCACAGGGACCTCTTCCAGAACATGACAGTTTCCCCGCCCAGGGGGTCGTGCAGCCTCTGCTCGGCGCCTCCAGCCACAGGGGGCTTTCCGGCCAAGCAGCCCACACTCAGTTCTTTCTCGAAGGGGAGCCGAAATCCACCCCGGATCCTAGAGTTGCCACCCAGTTTCCATCCAGCAGTGATAGCGAACAAGACCACATCTTCCAGTTCACGCTCACCTGTAAGTCTCCGGAGCTGGCGTTCTCATCTCCAGACTCCACAGCCACTCCTTTTTTTGACATGGTCTTTGAACATTTCCTGTCAGTCAGGTTGTCCTAGATGCTGTGGAGACAGAAGACAGGTAGATTACCTAGTAGAACCTTCCAGAAGGACAGCCAAATGAAAAGCATGCAAATGAACAGAAAATGGCAGATAGAGGTAAAAGAGAAGAAAACGGGTAATGTGGTAGGCAGTGGGCAGAGGTCCCTCACAGATAAGAGATCAGGGGACGGAGGGTGAGGGCTCTGTGACAAGGTGACCTCTGAGCCGAGACTTATAGGACAGCAGAGAGCCACCCAGGAGGTTATGGGGCTGGAGTGTGGCCGGCAAGGGGTCAGCAAGCCCCGAGGCAGGGAAGGGCGGGGTGTGTTCAGCAGGTAGCGTGAAGGCTCTGCCAGAGCACAGGGAAGGGGGAAGGGGGAAGAGGGCCAGTGCCGCGAGTCCCAACAGTCAGAAGACTGGGAGAGTCTAAGCACATGTAGGGCTGTAAGGTCAAGAGGAAGAGCCTGCATTTTACCTCCAGTAGAAGGGAAGACCACTTCCCTTCTTCCTGTCTCTTGTCACAGGGGTCTCTGTACCCTCCTGGCCCTTCCCCTGTGCGCGCACACGGTGCCGGCCTTCAGAGCCAAGGCGGCCCTCCCTCTGGGGCTGATGAGCCCGGAGCATCAGCTGGACAACCGCTGCCTCTCACAAACACGGAGCCACTTGGCAGCGGTCTGTCGTCCTCTTTAGAGATAGGATTTGTCCCCAGAGACCGTGTTTATGCATACACCTCAGAAAGTACAGTTCATACCACTGAGTCCGAAAACACAGACATTGTCCCCTCACACAAAGACTTCAGGCTCCTCCTCCGGGAAGCAAGCTCCCAGCATCTATGGGGCACTGGTACCAGGAGGCAGCAGTGGCTTCCGGCCCAGTGTCATGGCCTAGAGAGAAAGCCCAAGGCTGATATTCCCTCCCCGTTCAGGGAGGCGGCTTTGGGACTCCGAAGATCAGGAAGGCTTGCATGCCTCTCTTTGCTTATTGGGGTGGAATGTCTTCTCTCTTCTGCGAGAGAAGAATGGATGCTTTATCCTGCTTCTGTGAGCTTCTAGGGAAAAGACCCACTCTAGCGGACCTCGGGGGCTGGCTGGCCATTTCCTGTCGCCAAACTCTGGGGACCGTGTGGCCAGAGCTGGGTCCTCTGAGCACAGAGCCCTTGGCCCATCTTGATGGTTTCCTGGGGATAGGCTGGGGTTTTCAATGTGGGTTGGATGAGACCGGCCAGCAAGCCCAAGGAGGGAAGGCTGGGAAGCAAGACCAAGGTCCCAAAGAAGCCACAAATATTCAAGATTTTGAGAATCTGCTCCAACTAAGGCCCATCTGTGCCATGGGTACTACAAACTAAGCTTTGAGTAAGCAGTCTCCTCTGGCATGCTGGGCTGCTGGTTCGTACCCCGCATTAAACTTTGAAACAAAGACCAGTAGGAGTAGGACCACCACTGAAGAAGCCCCATGGGGCCTGAGTGAGGACCCCGGGGCAGACAGAGGAGTGCCCCCAGGAATACAGATTGCACGGAAAAAGAAGAACATGGCCCGTCTGTAGCACCTGTCACCTTGGACTACACGTTCCTCCATTATCTGCTGTGACATGTGGTGGCAGGCCAGCAGGCCTGGCCTGGTATGCAGCAAAGGCACAGTGACACCCAGATGGCGTTGGCCACAGTTTCTGCCTCTAGTGGGCAGATCTGGGTGATCCCAGGGGGTCTGGCAGCACAGGAAGCCTCAGACAAGATTGGGGGGCCAAGGGGGCTGCCGGTTCTGGAACTTGGTCCTTCCGGAAGAAGAAAAATGAAGTAGACATGCTCATGTTTCAGTCTGAGGTCGTGGTCTCCACACTGGCTCATGGGGAGAGCTCTGCTGGGTTCTGGCTTCCCGTAGCAGGAGCATGCGTCTCCCAGACACGTGGGGGGACGCACCAGGCAGGGGGATGCCTTGGGCAACTCACAGCCATCACAAGAGGGCCTGGGGAGCTGAGCCGGGGGCCCTTCTGTGAGACCATCAATCCCCCGGGGCCCTGGGGCTTTGCAGATGGGCGGCAGGGGGAAAGGACCCAGAGGCCGAGTCATTGAGAGTGCGCCCAGCCAGAACGGGAGTGCTGGGCACCACTCGGATGTGAGAAGGCGGGTCTGTCTGTAGCGGGCCCAGAGGGTATCTGCCCTGACTGTGAGTGTGCCTGGCCGTGTGGACGTGCATCTCTGGGTGCGTCTGCTGGGCTTCCTGAAGCCTGGTTCAAGTGGGCCTGAGCCCCCAGACGGTGAGTATACTGAAACCTTTCCCCTTGCTTACCGGGGCTGGGCAGACCTCCGTGGCTCCAGAGGAAATGGGCTTCCTCCGGCTCCACGGGTGCGGTGAAGGATGAACCATGGCCGTTGTCCAGTATCGGAATCCTCTGGAGCTCGTCCTAAAGAGGAGAGGAAGGAGGGTAGCATTCTGGACAGACCGTTGGGCCTGATGTCAGCACGAGCCCACAGGAAGCCCTGGGAACCCCCTACTGCCCCGGTTGGGACCCTGCCCTGGACGACTCCCAGGAGCCACAGCCCAGCCTGAAACCGGTGCCCACCGCCCCCGCCTGCTGCCGGGGCTCACGGGGAGACGAGCTAAGGATGGGTCAGGGGGACGCTCAGAGACTGAGCACAAGGATGAAGACACAGCTCCCAGTCCCCACTGCCATCCTGACCCTGTCCCCCGGTCTGTGAGACAAGGCTGCCGTCCCGCTCTCTCGACGATACCAAGACACTCTGTTGTCTTAACACTGGGGTAGAGAAAGGCCCCACAGAAGGTGCCCCTCTTGACACAGATGCCATGACTGTGTCCTGTAGGCTCTCCCCCACCCCCAGGGGCTGTCGCTCTACAGGGCGCAGGAGTCTGCCTGGCGGTGTATTAACCGCCGGCCATCTCTCTCTCTCTCTCTCTCTCTCTCTCTCTCTCTCTCCCCCTCCCATTCAAGCCAACGGCAGCCCCACGTCGGGCCTGAGCACGGGAGCCATTGTGGGCATCCTCATTGTCATCTTCGTCCTGCTCCTGGTGGTGGTGGACATCACCTGCTACTTCCTGAATAAGTGTGGCCTGCTCATGTGCATCGCCGTCAACCTGTGCGGAAAGGCAGGGCCCGGAGCCAAGGGCAAGGACGTGGAGGAGGGCAAAGCCGCCTTCTCGTGAGTGCAGACCCATGTGCCGCTGCTGGGGTCTGGGCTCTGCCCCGGACTGGGGGCCGGAGGGGGGGGCCCAGAAACCAAGCCGTCTCATTGGAAAACTGTTTCTCAGAGCACGGCCTTTGGGGATACGTGTTTGCAAGGCAAACTTTTGGACCCAACCTCACACCTAACATATTAGAATTTCAGAGAAGTTTGAAAAATCCCTACATAGATGAAAATGAGGGGAATTTTCAGAGCTGAACCCGGAGGGGACCTGCCATAGCATTTCAGAGACCTACTTGCCTTGCTGTCACTCATTCGTGTCGTCATTCGTACATCTCCCCACAAATGTTTATTGAGCAGCTACTGTAGGGCAAGGCACTATTCCCAGACCCTAGGTTACACCCACACACAGAGCAGGTAAAACTTCCTGTCCTTCGGACCTGAGGCTCCAGATGCTGTCCCCTCCAGCATCTCCACCTCCTGAGCCAATCAGCAGGAGCCCTCACAGACTCGAGGCGAGAAAGGACAGAGGCAGGGGTGAGCTGTAAGCACCACCACGTGTCAGGCTCTGTACGTAAAGACAGACTCTCCCAGTACTTCTCTGTGCCAGACACCGTGCTGAGCCCTTCACACTCATGGTCTCAGTTAACATGAGACAGCCAGGTGAGGTAGAGACTTATTTACCCCATTTTACAGACGAGAAGACGGAAGCAAGGGTGAGCGAGGCGGGCACTCAAGGTCACACAACCAGCGCACGTGGAAGCTGAGGCTCAGGCACTTGGGCCTGGCTTGAGATGAACCCCGCGCCGCCCCCCCCCCCAACATTGGGCCAGGCCCAGGCGCCCTGGGGTGGAGCTGTCTTGTCCAGGAGCCCTCTCCCTGCCCCAGCAGCCCGGGACTGAACCAGCCCCTCTCTCCACAGGAAAGATGAGTCCAAGGAGCCCATCGTGGAGGTGCGGACCGAGGAGGAGCGGACCCCAAACCACGACGGAGGGAAACACACGGAGCCCAATGAGACCACACCGCTGACAGAGCCCGAGTACGTGGGCGGGGAGGGGGCGGACCTGGTCGGCAGAGCCCCACACCTCCCGGGCCTCCCACCCACCGCCCCGTCCAACAAGCCCTTGGCCAGAAACGCCTGCGCCCCCCTCCCCCTGGAGAGAAGGCGCGCGGTTGCTGAGGGACTGCAGGTGCTCTGAGAGGGCTCCTGGGATGAGCGGGCCCTCTGGACCCTGTCCCCGCGTCACACACACGTCCTGCAGACGGCCGAAGGGGCCAAGACTTCCCTGAGAGGGGCTGAGCTTGGAGGGGCCGAGCAGATTCTGTGTAGGATTTTCAAGAACTCCAGGGCTTTCTGCGTTCTTCCGAGAAGGGAGAGAGCGGGACGGGCCCGCCTGCCCTCCTGTCCCCAGGGGCCTGGGGGACCCTCCGCCGGGGACCGTGCCCTGCTGGGCCGTCCTGAGGGCCGTGGGCTCGAAGGGACTGGGGTCAGAGGGCGGCACGAAGCCTCCGGCCGGAGGGCCCGGGCCCCGGGGAGCACTCGCTGCCTCCCTTCCGACGTCGCCCATCCCTGGCCGCGGAGCCCGTAGCGCAGCGGGGCCGGGGCCGGGCTGCAGGCAGGGCTCGAAGGGCGCCCACGGCCTGTAGGGCAAGGCAGCCTGGCGCGGCGCCGAGGGCCGTCGGCAGGGAGGAAGGGCCAGCAGGTCCCTTTAGGCCGCCGCGTGCTCTGTGTCTCCTGTCTCCTCTCCTGCCCGCCTGGGCGTGTGCTTCCTCTGGCCGTCCTCGTCTCTCTGTGGGCCTGTGTCCGGGCCTGTGCGTCCCCTCCCGGGCCGCAGCCCGCGCCCCGCTCCTCCGTCTCGTCCGAGCTTCACTGTCTGTTCTCTTCTACTTCCTGTCCTCCCCACAGGCTGCCGGCCGACACCACAGCCACTGTCGAGGACATGCTGCCTTCTGTCACCACCGGCACCGCTAACTCTGACACTATCACCGAAACCTTTGCCACTGCTCAGAGCAGCCCCACCAGTGAGACCACCGCCCTGACCGCCAGTGTTGCCCCCGCGGCCGCGGCCGCGCCCGACTCAAA
>LNAC01000069.1:2954713-2968292 GCA_002007465.1 Ailurus styani
CCCGGAGCCCGAGCCCGCCCCGCGCGGCGCCGCCAAGAGCCCGGCCGAGGCAGCCGCGGGCCTCACCAGCCCGAAGAGCGAGGCTGCCTCCGTCAGCGCCACAAACCCTGCCCAGGGCGAGGACTTTAGAATGGACGAAGGGAACTTCAAGACCCCAGATATTGACCTTGCAAAGGATGTTTTTGCAGCCCTGGGCTCTCCTGCTCCCGCCGCTGGGGCCAGTGGACAAGCCCCCGAGCTTGCTCCTTCCACTGCAGACAGCTCTGTTCCGCCTGCACCAGCGAAGCCCGAGTACGGCCCTCTTTGTTCCCTGGGGGCGGGTGTGTCCGTGGTGGTGTGCGTCTGTGCTGTGTCCTGTGTGTGAGACGTGGCCCCGGCCGATCCCGGGCTTCTCTGAGGCGCCCGTCAGGCAAGGGGCTGGGGCGAGGCGCAGAGCGCAGGGACAGGCAGCGCGGCGGCCAGTTAATGGTGGCGTAGCCCCATCGTCCCGGCAGCGGCTTCGGATTTCCCCGGGCGGCGGGGCTCGCCGTCAGGCGGCTGATGAGCCCGGCCTGGGAAGCGAGCTGAGGAGGCCCCGGGCCCACAGCCAGTGAGCGTGTCAGCCCCGGGCCAGGCCGTCCGCAGCGCCGGCCCCGTTCCGCGCAAAACCCTAACCCTAACCCTAACCCCGCGGCCCGTGGGGGGCAGGCTGTGGTCGGGGAGGCCCCGTCCCACCGCACCCGGGTGTCCCCAGCTCCCCCGCCACCGCCAGCTCCGTGGGCTCCTCCCGACCCGCAGGGCCTGGGACGACTCCGAGCTCACGCGCCCCGAATGCCTGTCGGGTGTTCAAGTTCACGAGAAGGCCCTTAGCTGGCAGGTGTCTTAGCCGTGACGCCGGCTTGCAGCCAGAGCCGGGGTCGGGGGCTGCCCTGGCCCCAGCGCGCCCTCGGACCCGACTCACGCCTGGGACGTAATACGGCAGAGTCAGACCGAGGTTTCCAGAGGGGCCCCTGCCCCCAGAAGAGCTGTCGTGCTGCCCCCAAGCGCCGAGACGGGACGCTCCCCGCGCGCCCTGAATCTGAAGCAGTAGGACCCACTAGTCGTCCCCAGTCAGCAGCCCCCCGACCCCGGTGCTGGGGAACCGAGCACAGCGTGCGTCACTTATACGGAGCTGAGCTGGCCGCGTGGCCGGTCGCTCGGGGCGGGCAGCAGGCCGCATCCGCTGTCCCCTTCCGCCCCGCCGGGGAAGCGCTGGGCCCGGGGGCCCCGGCACCGCACGAGGGCCAGAGTGGGGAAGGGCTTGGGCCTCTGATTCAGCGGCTCTCCACTTTGGCTCCGTTGCAGAGTCACTTGGGTGCTTCTAAAAGTCATCGTGCCCCGGCCGATTAAATCAGGATTCCTGGGGGGCCGGCTCAGGGGCCGGTGATTTTTAGAGGTCCCCGGTGATTCCAGCGTGCAGCCCGGGATGGGGACCGTCGCTGTAGGCCGGAGCCCCGGCCGAGGGGGCACTGACTGCGGACTGTGGTCTCAGTGCTCTTTTCCCTTTCTCCGCAGGAAGGGCCCCGTAGAAGCAAAGACGGAGTGCCAGGAGACAGAAACGAAGCCAGCGCCAGCCGAAGTCAAGACGGTCCCCAACGATGCCACACAAACAAAGGAGAACGAGAGCAAAGCATGATGGGTGACGAAAAATGAGCAGATCAAAGTAAAAAGTGACACCACAGCTTCACCAGAGCATTCCCAATATCTCACACACGCGCACACACGCACACACACACATCTCATTCCTCTAGTGTCTTTTGCCTTTAAAAAAAAAAAAACTAAACAGATACACATGGGTTCTCCTTTTTGTAGATTTATAGAAAGGGTTCCTTTGCTGCGCGCACTCACTTGTAAGAAAATGAGACAAAAAGGTTAAACCCACAGCCAAACTAGGACACTCTGTTCCCTGAAACCATTTAAGAATCAAACAAAAGGACCCCAAATTAAGAATCTAGGAAGCTCAGAAAAAAAAAAATCTAGGTTCAGGAAGACCGCACTTGGCGTTGCCCAATTGGCACAGACCAGTTTCAGAGAAATACTTCCAGGCACTAAGACTAACGAATGAACAAAGTCCAAGTTTATTTTTATACTTTGAGTCGAGTTTGAACTCTGTAAAGCCCCATAAATAAGTTATAATTTCTGTTCACTTTGTATTTGTTCAGTATGCAAAGTGTGTCCCCCTTGCTAGCTGAATTCAGTTCCCACGTAGACTCCTGTTCTGCAGGAAGAAGGCCAAACTGCAGCTTCTGGGAGGCTAGATCTCAGTTTGCAATATTCTGATTTCTTTCTCCTTTTCTTTCTCATTCTTTTTTTTTTTTTTCCTTTCTGCCAACTTTGTTTTCCAATGTTTACAAGTTGAGAAATGTTTGACTTTGGTTGTGTTTAAATGTCCGTGTAAAATAGCTGCCTTTTTTTTTTTAAGTTACAAATACTGCCTAGAGGCGGGTAGGCTCATCACAGGCTTGCTTTCGCACGGGACAACTTTACAAAATATGATTGTTTACAGTGGCTCTTCCCCCCACACACACACCCCCCCTCCGCTTTCTGATTTGAAAATTTTTGCCTGTGTGCAACTCAGGTGAAAATCCATCTCTTTCTGGAGTGGTTTTGCTTTTTTTTTTTTTTTTTTTTTTCTTTTTTTTTTTGTTTTGGTTTTTTTTTNTTGTATTTCCTTGGGGGTGAGACCACTTTCTGATTAGCCACCACCTGCCTGTGTCTGTGAAACCGAGTCTGCCCCCCGCCCCCAGGCGTCCGCATCCTTCCTTTTGAAGGACTCCTTAGGCTTTGTTGAATGAAGCAGAGAAGATTGTACAGTTGGGGCTGGTCTTGGTGAACACACATTTTTACCCCAAACATCCCCTCTTTGTAGAAAGCCAAATAAAATACATACATACAATTTCCTTTTGAGCCCAGAATCTAGATTTGAGCGGAAGAGCATTTGTGCTTCAGGGAATTAGTGTCTTTTTTTGGAAATCTGTTGAAGTAAAGTAACATCGGCCTTCTGTTCACTTAGGCAGCATTTATAGAAACAAAAGAGAGAAAAAAAAAACAAAACCAACCTGCTGTCTGGAGTCATAAACACAACTTTCCTGGATTAGAAACCAAGTGGGGGGAAAAAATACAGAAACTTAAAGGGGGATGGGAGGGGGGAGAAGGGAAAAAGCCAGCCCTTTGTATAGAAATTTCGCTTTCTTTTCTCATTCTACTTTAGAGACTGCAAGCTTGTGCACTGTGGATGCGTGAATATTTTAGTGTGAAACGTGCTTTTGTCATAGTATTGAAATAAAACTTCAACATAGTTTGGTTGTGGAAGGTATAGCAGATAGTTCAGAAAAAAAAAATATTCAGGAAACAAAAATAACCCTTAAAAGGAACTGAAGCCTTTAAAAAAGAAAATGAAATAAAAGCGATGATGATGATGATGCCGATAACACTACGGAAACAGCAGCTCAGCCCTCCGGCATGCGTTCCTTTCCCAAGGTACAAAACAGCAAAACGTTAGGGTGGTAGGACTGCCCCTGAGTCCGTTCCATGGGCCACACACCCCCATGTTCTGACATTTCTGCAGTCTGATCAGTGGCGATCCGCTAAGATTATAATTTCAAACTGTGAAAAATAATGGTCTTGTCATTTGCTAAATGTGGAGTTATTTTGCATTTTCTCAGCTCCTGGGGATGGAAATGGAGGAGCCAGTGTACCCAGCTCTGGCCCCCTTGATTCTTGGGCCTTTGCACAAATCTCTGGTTCAAATGCACAGGCCCTCAGGCATGAGTAACGCGCAGACAGTTCTTTGAGCACACAGCAGAATGGGAGCTCCTGGGTGTCTGAGCCGGGAGGACCCAGCAGGGCGTGGGGGCCCCTTCCCACCAGCAGGCTGTCCGAGGACTCAGTCGCTCAACTTCTGATGGTAATGGCGTTGAGCACCTAAGCCAAGCGCACGCTATCTGTCATCGAGATGGTGCATCTCACACCAAGTGGTTGTGGCCAGGCGCAACGACTTGGGCTCTGATGGTTCGGAAGAGAAAGAGGTATAGACGACCCTCAAGTAACCCGGCCCAGGGCANACCCTGGCTCCGCCATCAGCCGGCACCCAAGACTCTGCCCACCTTTTGGTCTGCCTCTCTCTCATTATACATAGATTTGTCTCTGCACGCATGAGCTTTCCTTTCTTTAAAAAAAAAAAAAAATTAAAATTTAAAAAAAAAGCAAAACAAAAATGAAACAAAAACAACAACAACAAAAAAAAAACCAGAGCAAAGCTTTCTCTAAAATCAAAGAGAGAGTCACTTTATTTTCAAGATGTTCTATCTTTTATGTTAAGAGATAAAAGCTTATAGTTTTCCTTTTTTAATTTTTTGAAGGCGGGATCAACTCTACCAGTTTGCAGTGTGTATGTGTCTATATGTGTATGTGCCATACATATGTATTCACGTAACTGGCGGCATGGCCACGTTCTGCGGGAGGGGGTACGCCCCCTGCCGCGCGGGTCTCGGAGTCCTGGGGGGCCGGAGCGTAGGTAGCACAGCTTCCGAAGTGGGACTGTCTTCACACTTTTCTCTGGAGCCCTTCCGCGTCCCGGGCTGTCACTCGAGGCTGTCTGTCTGGATGGTGGTTGTCAGACCTCCATGAACATCCCTACCCAGCATTCCGTACTTCGGGGGCCTTCTCTCTTGTTATAAACTTTTTACCGAGTGAAACATCGATACCACCTTTGTTTCCATTCTCACTGGTGTAAATACTGAGTACTAACTGAGAATTTTGACTTTGCATTCTGTCAGAATACTTGTGTTCAATAAAAATTGAAAGAAAAAAACATAACGGTGCAACTGGGCTTTATTTCGATTCGGTGTGAGTCTGCCACATGAATCATGATGTGGAAATGCCAATGGGTTGGCTTTTTTTTTTTTTTGACCTTGTGAACAAGGTCAGTTAAAGCTAGTGTCTTGAGTTCACGTGGCTTGAAGGATAGTGTCCAACTTTTTCCCCTCAGGTTGATAGAGGGATCCAGTCATCAGTTTTGGAAAGATTGCATTCAAATCCTGGTTCTGCCACTTCCTTGTTCCCTTTGGAAGAGTTCCTTCATCTCCCCAAGACTCAGTTTCCCCTTTTGACAAACAGGAGAGTCCAAGCTCATAGAGCTGAGGCCCTGGCTAATGAGGGGAGGCGAGGTATATGAAAGCGGAGCAGAGGGCTGGAGGCACCCCAGGGGTGTGAGAGCGTCAAACCCAGTTGGGGTAGCAATCTGAACTTGAGCTCCAAGGTTTCAACAGGGAGGTAAGGCACATGAGGCTTATTCCAGAATACGTGACGCCTCTCCTTCTGTCTTTGCCCTACTGCTTGGCTCTTGGAGTTCATTAAAGTCTCTGAGCGAGACGGACTGAAGAGACCTTCACCCAACTCAGACTTCTCTTGCCTGTCCTGCTGCGCAGCCGTGCTGCAAAGAGCGGAACGCTGGAAGAACCTATTAGACTGTGGAATTGGAAGTCCCTGGAGCAGAGCAGGTCCAGGGCCAACACGAGGGGGAGGTGGGTGAGTGAGACTTCTAGGGAGCAAGACATAAGGAGGCCCGTCTCAGGGCCAGTCCTGCACCTGCACGGGCCGGAGCACCTCTTTCGTGTCCTCTGTGCCCGTCTCTAGCCCCAGCTTGGGGTGGTGTCTTCCTCTAGGATGGTGTCTACCTCCGTTCCCAGGAGTTGGCCCTTCACTGGCCCTAGAGCCTGTTTTAAGGACCCAGAGCCACATGTATCGGTGTGATTTCCTGGGCCACCAACATCCAGCTGGATATGGCAAGGTAAGGAGCAATCAACCAAAACATCACAAAATGATGACCCTCTCTCTAATGATCCACGGGGGCCTACTTCCAGAGCCTTCCTCCATCGGGGTAGTCTCCTCTGAGGTTCGCCCAGTAAGTATTCACTGAGTGTCTCCAGGATGCTCAGGATATAGCAGTGGAATGTTAGCTGGCGTGTGGTGGGCAGCAGACAAGCACTCCGATGCCTAGTCAGTGGGGCTACTCACCAGTGTTCCAGTTCTCCCTTCCCTCCTTCCAGGCACTTGATAGGTTTGTACCTCTCTGGTCACACAGAGTCGGTGTGGCTGTGTCAGTGGAACATGAGCAGGGCGGTGCGTGTCACTTCTCAGCAGAGCCTTGATGACCCTCTTCCTTTGTCACAGCAATCAGCAAAGCGCAGGGGTGGAAGGCCCACCACCCGGGCCCAGAGTGAGGGGTGTGCACAGATGGCCCATGATGGACACGGAGAATGAGTGAGGGGTGACCCCAGGGGTGATCTTGGGTGAATGTTTAATAACTGGCCCTCCAAGGGAGGAAGATGAGGGGATGCATGTACATACAGTGTAAACCGAACCGAGACAAAGAATCCAATTTATAAATGACAGAGCATACTCTGTGTTGAAATTCCATGTATCCATACGATACAGAACGTTTGGTACATTTTTGCTGCACTCTTGTCTGGAATTAACCTGCGGTTACAACTGGTGAATGGAATTCCAACCAGAACATTGGGTGATAACATTCGTGGGTCAGATGGAAGTGGAGCACTGGGAGATCCGTGTGTTGGACCTTCACTCGCTCGTCGGTGGCGTGAGTGACCTCCACTGAATTGGGCGTGAGTTTCAAATACAAGAATAAATTGTGCACAGGGCACATTTGTAAGCTTAATCTACATCATAAATATCTCCCCATCACTCTCAAGTCTCGACAAACACCAAAAACATACAAACGAAAGCCTATTTGTGACATTGACTGCTTTCAGTGGTGTGTAAATATTCCCAGCAAGTCTGGTGTGGGCACGTCCTCGCTGACCAAGGGCTTGCAGATAGATGCACTTCATCATATAGCTTATTCCCCCCCAAGGACAAAAGAGACCTAAAGATCCTCAAGCTCAGAGAAAATATCAATATCGATCAATTATAACAATAAGCTATCGATATACATTCATAACAGTAAAATGTAGTAAAATAATTGAGAAATGATACATTTTGGGTACTTACTGCCTTCACTTTAAACACAGTTTTGTTGATTGTTGGTTTATGGAATTAAATTTTTAATAACAACTGGCTCATATTTATGAAAACATAACAATTCTCTCAAGCCAGTAAAGGCTGGCTCCCACAGACTCCTGGATAGCCCTTACGTTACAAGCCACTTAGCCTTAGTTAGGATCTGTTACCACAGCATGACTTAGTCTGTCATGGGTAAACAGGGAGTGGTAAGTGCCCCCAATAACAAATTGAGGTCAGCTGGTAGTCAGAGTACTCTTCTCTGAAAAGGGAACATTTGAACAGTGACTTGGAAAAAGTAAGGGGCTAAAACACAGGACTATCAGAACAAAGATATCTCAGGTAGAGGGAACGGCTAGTGCAAAGGTCCTGAGGTGGAGCATGCTCAGTGTGTTTGAGGAACAGCAAGGAGGCCAGTGTGGCTGGAGCCGAGAACAATGGAGGGGATGGGGCAGAAGTACCCTTGAGCTAGATCACATGCTGTCTGCAGGCAACTGCAGGAATTTTGGCTTCTTCCTTTAAGTGAGACGGAAAGCCAGGGGCAATCTGGAGCAGAAGTGTGACATGACTTGATTTTTGAAAGGATCATTTTGACTGCTGGATGGAGAACAGATTGCAGGAGGGCAAGACAGGAAGTGAGGATACCAATTAGGAGGCAAAAGTTTAGATGGGACAAGACGGTGTGCTTGGAGCAAGCTGGTTCCAGCCGAGCGTGGGCAATGGCCAGCTTCTGGCAAGCTCCCAAAAGGGAAGCCAGCAAGATTGGATAATGGGTTGGATGTCAGGGTTTGAGAAAGGCATCAAAGGTGACTTCCGGATTTGGGGCCTAAACAATTAAAAGGATGGAGATGTCATTTACTTTCTAAAAAGAGTGAAGGAGAAGCAGATGGAGAGGGCGGGGAATGCCGAGTCTGGTTCTGGACACCTGAAGCCCGAGATGCCTGTGAGCAGCCTAGTGGAGATTTGGAATAGGCCAAAGTTCAAGAGGTCCAGTCTGCAGACACACAGAAGAGCTGTCGGCATGAAGCTCGTATCTGAAGCTCTGGCACTTGGTGAGATAACCAAGGAAAGGATGATGGATTCAGAAGAGGAGACAACCAAGCCAGAAAAGAAATTTGCAGACAGCTCTCTGCCAAGGAGAATCATGGGAAAATCCTGCTATGCCATTTTCAGCCTCACCTCAGGGGATCGGGGTGGGAGAGGCAGGGTCACCCTAACAGAACTCACCTCCACCTGTCCTGCTGCCTGGCACAGAGGGCTACGGCTCGAGTCTACAGGAGAGATGACTAGGACACTTGCCAGCCGGTGTTGGCCTGCTCGCCACCACTCCAGCGAGTGCCCACCATGGCCGGGCAAACCCTCCAGCCCCGCTTCCTCCCACGGGGTATTCAGAAACACTCCCGGGAGGTGGCCCGTGAGGACCGCCTCATGTGACGGAGCCCCAGCCTCACCCCCAGTGCTTGGCGCAGGCAGGGCAGGAGAGTTGCTCCCAACGTGGTCACGTGAATCTCACACATAAATCTCTACCCCAGGAGCTCTGGTCTCACAGAGGCCGAGCTTGGGTGGCCACAGGGGGATCATTCAGGGGGTCTCATTGGCTTTTATCCGCCAGTCTCGTGACCACCAATCCACTGGCCCCGCTCTGCACAGAATGAGTTGGACAGAAGGTGAATTCCATCATGCCAACCCCCTATTCCCCCCATCTTCCCAAGAAGATCTTCAGGAACTCCCAACTACCCTGAGGATCGAATGCGGAGTCCTTAACGAGGCTCATCAAAGCCGTCTTGGCCACTGTCCCACTCCTGGCTTACTGTCCCGGCTCATTCTCGGCACTCCTCCAAATCATCCTCCGCTCCAGCCCCCGCGGCTCTACCACCTGAAGGCCTCTGCCTTCCCTCCCATGTCCCGGAACTCACGCAAACCCTATTTCCTTTCCCTGTGGTGCCTGGGGTTGTGAAACACTTTTTACCTATTTTTTGAAAGTGAACACACAGCTTCTGGTGGCTTTAACAGTTTCACATGAGTAGCTCAGTTGCAGGGTTTACGTGTGGCCGGAGAGGGTCTCCGTGCTGGGGACCCGCAGCTGCTGCCTGCACAAGCCCCTGATCACGAGCCACAGACCCCTCTCTGCCCTCCGGGCTGGGAAGGGGTTCGGCCAGTGAGCAGCTCCGCCATGGAGGCAGGCTGGGACCACTCGCGTGAGGGGCCCCGAGAGGCAGAAGCAGGATACTCCAAGCCTGCTACTCAAAACCACGGTCATCTGTGGACAAAGCTGACCCAGAAAAACCAGGCACGCCCCTTCCTTGGCATTTTCCCTAAGGGGGCAAATCNGGCTGGGAAGGGGTTCGGCCAGTGAGCAGCTCTGCCATGGAGGCAGGCTGGGACCACTCGCATGAGGGGCCCCGAGAGGCAGAAGCAGGATACTCCAAGCCTGCTACTCAAAACCACGGTCATCTGTGGACAAAGCTGACCCAGAAAAACCAGGCACGCCCCTTCCTTGGCATTTTCCCTAAGGGGGCAAATCTATGGGTGGGGAGGCTGGGAAGAGCGGACAAGAGGCAAGAGAACAGGGCGGTGTGATCGGCAAAGGGTCTGCTGGTCCCAGGTCTAGGTGTCAGGGGACAGTGCTGTGCTGTGTCTGAGCAGGTGAGCCCAGGCCTGACTGTGAACTCCAGCTCAGAACAAGACGACCCTCAGGGGACTGGCTGTTTAGAGCGCCTCCCACCACGATGGCTGTCAACTGCCTGTTGGAAACATGGTGGCGATCACGAGGAACAGAACTGCAAAGACCTCTTGGGCTGATGGGATGAGACTTCCCCAGGGAGCCTCGATCTGGAGCCCAGGACCCCACCTGCAAGTCCTGTCATGCTCCTGCTGAGGGAGGAAAGAGAGCAGGACCGCAGCCGAGGAGGAGAGGGTCACGCTGCGGCCCAGGCTGGGAAGTCAGCGGCAGCCCTGGTCCTCAGCCCCGCTCAGCCAAGCCCCTCCGTCACCCCCTTCCGCAGCCCTCCGTGTCTCCAGGGACACGGTAGGGACTGCACATTCTGGATTGCAGCCCCTGGATCCCTGGGACGCAGGTGTGGAGTGCGGGGTTCCAACGTAGGTGGTCCTCAGCCGGCACCTGGAGACGCACAGGCAGGCCCAGCTAAGAGCTGCAGCAGCGCCCCTTCCCCTCCGGGTGGCCCTGCAGTCCATGCAGACAGGAAGTGGTGTAGACGCAGCGGAGGGTCTGCATGTCAGCAAGACACTTCCCAAGGCTCAGCACACTTCGCCACACACACCCAACCAAGGCAGATGAGCATCCCAAATGAGCCCAGCCACCCAAGGAGATGAACAGCCCAGATGAGGTCCCACCAGAGGGACCGATGTAAACTTTGCTCTCTGCAAATCCAACTGCTGAAGTAAATGCTGACAGGGGTGGGCTCAGAGGAGAGCATGTGAGAGAAAGAGGAAAGAAAGAAAAGAAAGAAAGCATAGAAAGGGAGGGAAGAAAGAGAGGGAAGGAAGGAGGGAAGAAGAAAGAAGGGAGGGAGGAAGGAACAGAGAAAGAAAGAAAGGGGGACGCCTGGGTGGCTCAGTTGGCTAAGCAGCAGCCTTCAGCTCAGGTCATGATCCCAGCATCCCGGGATCGAGTCCCACATTGGGCTCCTGGCTCAGGGGGAGCCTGCTTCTCCCTCTGCCTCTGCCTGCCTCCTTGCCTACTTGTAATCTCTCTGACAAATAAATAAATAAAATCTTTAAAAAAAAAAAAGAAAGAAAAGAAAAGAAAGAGAGAAAGAGAGGAGAGGAGCGAGACGGTGGAGGAGTAGGAGACCTAAATATCACCAGGTCCCAGGAGTTCAGCTAGATCGTTACCAAACCATTCTGAACACCTACAAACTCAACAGGAGATCGAAGAGAAGAGGAGCAGCAATTCTAGGAACAGAAAATCGACCACTTTCTGGAAGGTAGGACGTGCAGAGAAGTGAATCTGAGACAATATACGGGAAGATCGACCCCGGGGGGAGGGGCCAGCTCCCAGCAAGCAGTAGAGCAGCGGAGCACAAAATCGGAACTTTAGANACAATATACGGGAAGATCGACCCTGGGGGGAGGGGCCAGCTCCCAGCAAGCAGTAGAGCAGCGGAGCACAAAATCGGAACTTTAGAAGTCTGCTCCACTGAGGGACGTTGCTCCAGAGGCTAAAAGGGGGGTGGAGCCCTCGTGGAGACAGAGTGGTCTCAGGACCCGCAGGGTCCCAGAAAGACCGGGGGTGTCAGGGCGCCTGGGTGGCTCAGACGTTAAGTGTCTGCCTTTGGCTCAGGTCATGATCCCAGGGTCCTGGGATCCAGCCCTGCATCAGGCTCCCTGCTCGGCTAGAATCCTGCTTCTCCCTCTCCCACTCCCCCTGCCAGTGTTCCCTCTCTCTCTGTGTGTCTCCCTCTGTCAAATAAATAAAAAATCTTTATTAAAAAAAAAAAAAAAAAGACCGGGGTGTCTGAGTGCGGCACAGCTCCCAGGTATCCAGGCGGGGAAGCCGGCTGCAAAGACGGAGCCAAGGAGGGGCTCTCAGCTCGCGGTTAAACTGTGATCTGAGGCACAGTCGGGCCACTACTCTTTGAGTGGGGACCCCACAAGTGTCGGATCCAGAGAGATCTCCTTCCTCCTCCAGAAGGAATGGCGCAGGAGTGGTTGTAGGAATCTGCCGGGTTTGGAGACTCCAAACGGGGCCACACGCCAGAGATAGAAACACTCAGTCACAGGCCGGGTGAGCTCGGAGTGCGGCCAGAGACCAGGGAGACGGGAGGGACTGACTGCTTTTTTCTGAGGGAGCACTGAGGAGTGAGGACCCGAGCTCTTGGCTCCAACGGGGCCAGAGACTGGGAGCCGCCATTTTCATTCCCGTCCTGCCAAGTGGTACGGAAAGCGCTCAGGGAACAAAAGCTCCTGAGAGTAAACCCGAGTAGATGACTTAGCCTGGCCTCCGGTGAGGGTGGTGCGATTCCACCTCAGACAAAGATATTTGAGAATCACGGCAACAGGCCCCTCCCCTAGAAGATCAGCAAGAACAACCAGCCAAGACCAATTTCACCGATCAATGAGAACAGCAAAACTCCAGAGCTAGGGGAATACAGCACATAGAACTCATGGCTTTTCCCCCATGATTCTTTAGTCTTTCAAAGTTAAATTTTTAAAACTTTATTTTTTCTTATTCTATTTTTAAAATTTTTCCTCTTTCCTATTTTAATGTGTTTTTAACTATTTTATCTTATCAATACCTTTTTAAAAATATTTTTTAGGGCACCTGGGTGGCTCACTTGGTTGAGTGACTGCCTTAGACTTGGGTCATGATCCCAGAGTCCTGGGATTGAGTCCTGCGTCAGGCTCCCTGCTCAGGAGAGAGCCTACTTCTCCCTCTCCCTCTGCCTGCTGCTGCTCTGCCTACTTGTGCTCTCTCTCTTACAAATAAATAAATAAAATCTTAAAAAAACTTTTTTAATTTTCATGGTTATAGTCATATTCCATCCCTTCATTGTGTTTAACCTTATTTTTTGTATACACGTTTTTTTTTCTTTAAAAATTTGGGATACAGTTTCTTCTAGTAGATCAAAATATACCCTACACCTAGCACATGGCTTTGTTCTATTCTCCAAACTGATCACATTCTTTCCTCTTTTATTTTTCTTTTCTCAACCAACTTCTTATCGATTCCTTTTTAAAAATCTTTTTAAATTTTTATCTTTACAGTCATATTCTATCCCTTCATTGTGTTTATCCTTATTTGATATACATATAAGTTTTTCTTTGTTTAAAATTTTGGGAGGCAGTTTCTTCTAACAGAACAAAATACGCCCAAAATCAAGTGTTTGGCCCTGTTCTATTCACCAGCTAATATATATGTGTGTGTGTGTGTGTGTGTGTGTGTGTGTGTGTGTGTGTGTGTGTGTGTGTGTGTGTGTGTNCATCGTGTTTACCTTTATTTTGGTATATATATGTTTTTCTTTCTTTAAAATTTTGGGAGGCAGGTTCTTCTAACAGACCAAAATACACCCAAAATAAAGGGTGTGGCTCTGTTCTATTCAGCAGCCTAATATATAAGTATAATCTTTTTTTCGTTCCCTCCTTTCTTCTCCCCCTGGTTTCAGGTCTCTTCGGATTTGGTCAGTGTATATATTTCTGGGGTCATTGCTACCCTTGCAGTATTTTGTTCTCTCATTCATCTATTCATATCTGGATAAAAATGACAAGGCAGAAAAACTCACCTCAGAAAAAAGAACAAGAGGCAGTACCAATGGCTAGGGACCTAATCAATGCGGACATTAGTAACATGTCAGAACCAGAGGTCAGAATAATGATTATCAAGGTGCTAGCTAGGCTCGAAAAAAGCATGGAAGATACTAGAGAATCCCTTCCTGGAGAAATAAAATCTCTTTCTGGAGAAATAAAAGAATGAACATCTAACGAAGTTGAATTAAAAAAAAACTATTAATGAGGTCCAATAAAAAATGGAGGCTCTTGCTGCTAGGATAAATGAGGCAGAAGAGAGAATTAGTGATATAGA
>LNAC01000069.1:2970715-2982720 GCA_002007465.1 Ailurus styani
ATACAGGAATTCAGTAAAGTGTCAGGATATAAAACCAATGCACAGAAATCAGTTGCATTTCCATACACCAACAGCAAGACAGACGGAAGAAAAATTAAGGAGTCGATCCCATTTATAATTGCACCCAAAACCATAAGATGCCTAGGAATAAAACTAACCAAAGAGGCAAAGAATCTGTACTCAGAAAACTATAAAGTACTCATGAAAGAAACTGAGGAAGACATAAAGAAATTACCTAAAGCAAGCTATACATTTAATGCAATCCCTATCAAAATACCACCATTTTTTTTCAAAGAAATGGAACAAATAATCCTAAAATTTATATGGAACCAGAAAAGACCCAGAATAGCTGGAGAAATGTTGAAAACGAAAACCAGGAAAAAATGTCCAATGGAAAAAAGACAGTCTCTTCAACAAACGGTGTTGGGAAAATGGAAAAAATGTCCAATGGAAAAAAGACAGTCTCTTCAACAAACGGTGTTGGGAAAATTGGACAGCCACATGCAGAAGAATGAAACTGGACCATTTCATTACACCACACACAAAAGTAGACTCCAAATGGGTGAAAGACCTCAATGTGAGACAGGAATCCATCAAAATCCTTGAAGAGAACACAGGCAGCAACTTCTTTGACCTCAGCCGCAGCAACTTCTTCCTAGAAACTTCGCCAAAGGCAAGGGAAGCAAGGGCAAAAAGGAAGTATTGGGACTTACCAAGATCAAAAGCTTTTGCACAGCGATGGAAACAGTCAATCAAACCAAAAGACAACTGACAGAATGGGAGAAGATATTTGCAAATGACATATCAGATAAAGGGCTAGTATCCAAAATCTATAAAGTACTTATCAAACTCAACACCCAAAGAACAAATAATCCAAACAAGAAATGGACAGAAGACATGAACAGACATTCTGTAAAGAAGACATCCAAATGGCCAACAGACACATGAGAAAGTGCTCAACATCACTCGGCATCAGGGAAATACGAATCAAAACCACAGCGAGATACCACCTCACACCAGTCAGAATGGCTAAAATCAACAAGTCAGGAAACAATAGATGTTGGCCAGGATGAGGAGAAAGGGCAACCCTCCCACACTGCTGGTGGGAATGCAAGCTGGTGCAGCCACTCTGGAAAACAGTATGGAGGTTCCTCAAAAAGTTGAAAAGAGAGCTACCCTATAACCCGGCAATCGCACTACTGGGTATTTACCCTAAAGATACAAATGTAGTGATCCTCAGGGGCATGTGCACCCAGATGTTTATAACAGCAATGTCCACAATAGCCAAACCCTGGAAAGAACCTAGATGTCCATCCACAGATGAATGGATAAAGAAGTGGTGTGTGTGTGTGTGTGTGTGTGTGTGTGTGTGTATACACACACACACATACATATATACATACGTACATATATACACATACATACACACACACACAATGGGATACTATGCAGCCATCAAAAAACACACGAAATCTTGCAATCTACAACAACGTGGATGGAACTAGAGGATATTATGCTAAATAAGTCAATTAGAGAAAGACAATTACCGTATGATCTCTCTGATATGAGGAATTTGTGAGCCAGGGTGGGGGGTCATCGGGGGTAGGGAGGGAATAAATGAAAGAAGATGGGATCGGGGCAGGGCGGGGGTTGAACCTTACACTGAACCCATAAGAGACTCTTAATCTTGGGAAACAAACTGAGGGTTGCTGGGGGTTGGGAGGTAGGGAGAGGGTGGCTGGGTGATGGACATTGGGGAGGGTATGTGCTATGGTGAGTGCTGTGAAATGTGTAAGACTGATGATTCACAGACCTGTATCCCTGAAGGAAATACATTATGTGTTAATAAAAAAATTTAAAAAAAGAAAGAGGAAGGAAGGAAGGAAGGAAGGAAGGAAGGAAGGAAGGAAGGAAGGAAGAAAAAGCCTATGGGTTTTAAATTGGCTATAAACTTGGTATCAGTGCAGACATTCAAAAGTATTTGTGACATTGAAATTGATAGTTTTACCATTCTAAGCACTTAACAAATATTTACTGTTTGTCCATGCAATAATTCTATGAAAGAGCTATTAGCATTAACCCTGATTTACAGATGGAAAAACTGAGGCACAGAGAGGTTTCTTAGCATGCCCGAAGTCACAAAGCCATTAAGAAACAGAGCCAGGGGCACCTGGATGGCTCAGTGGGTTAAAGCCTCTGCCTTCGGCTCAGGTCATGATCTCAGGGTCCTGGGATCGAGGCCCACATCGGGCTCCCTGCTCGGCAGGGAGCCTGCTTCCTCCTCTCTCTCTGCCTGCCTCTCTGCCTACTTGTGATCTCTCTCTGTCAAATAAATAAATAAATCTTTAAAAAAAAGAAAGAAAGAAAGAAAGAAAAGAAAAGAAACAGAGCCAGAATTCGAACCTAGTCATAACGGATCCATAGCGAGAACATGTGGGCGCGCCCTGCCCTGGGTGGTTTAGATTTCAGATCCCGCCTCCCACCTAAGAGCACTGCAGAGCTGGGCCACCGCTGCCCTCTCTCCCCCAGCAACACCACGTCTGGGTCGGCACCGGACCTTCCCCCTGCTACCACCTGCCCGCCTCACTCGCACACCCGAAAGAAAGCCAATACCTCTGCCACTATCCTCGTCGGAAAAACCATAGGTTCTGGGCAGAACCTCTCTCCTCGGGCTGCTCTCATGTGCAGACTGAAGTCTCCCCTGTGAATCGGGTCGGAGGGGCCTGGGTCTCAGCTGTGCCCAGTGGCGGGGAGGGCAGGTCTCAGGCTTCAGCACGAGGGAGGTGCGACTGAGGCCGGAACGTCCTCCAGTAGGAGCAAGGATGTCCCACAAGTGCCAGGCGGCCCGAACGTGAAAATGCCCACTAGAGTCCCCTGCCCAGGCTGTGCCCCAAATACACACCCAGCCTCCTGCCAGTCCTGCGAACTTCCGGTCGAGGTGCCCCCCACTTGCGCGAACGTCCCTGCAGTCCTGACACGCCGCTGAAGTCCTCGGCATGCTTCTGTCTATGTGTGACCCGCCCCCATCTCCAGCACAAGGGAGCATCTCACGCACCAAGTCTGAGAAGTGTGGACCCTGAGGCTCCCGGGGAAGCTCCGTGCAAGCGCGCAGGGACCTAGCAGGGAAGGGCACAAAACGGGCTAAGGCTGCCACCCAGTGGCCACCCTGAGACCCACAGGAGGACCACACCTGCCCTCCAACCCAGGGGTCCAGACAGAAAGCCGGGGACCTCCAGGGGGCCTGGAAATGAGAGCTCCTCCCCCCCGCTCTGCTCCGGGACTGGGTTGTCTCGTCTGCTCCGAGCTCCGAAGCAGGTAGTGATATCTAACATTCGTGCGGTGCCCTGCAGTGTACAAAATGCTTTCACGCGGTAATGACAATGACATGACAATATTAATTACCGTTGTAGCCACTACCGCTAATCGAGGGCTTACGATGGCCAGAAACTTCAAAATCTCAACCTTAACCCTTATGACAAAGCTGTAGTGAACAAATGTATCTGCCCAGCAAGCAGCCCCTTTCCCTTCTGCTCTCAACGGCGCTTCCATTTGGGGGAGGAGGATCCCCCTTCTACTCCCAGGACTTTTACTGAAACTACTGGCAAAAATCAGCTCTGCTCGGGCGCCTGGGTGGCTCAGTGGGTTAAAGCCTCTGCTTTCGGCCCAGGTCATGATCTCAGGGTCCTGGGATCGAGGCCCGCATCGGGCTCTCTGCTTGGCAGGGAGCCTGCTTCCCCCTCTCTCTCTCTCTGCCTGCCTCTCTGCCTCCTTGTGATCTCTCTCCCGCTGTGAAATAAATAAATAAATCTTTAAAAAAAAAAAAAATCAGCTCTGCTCGCACTGAACCCAACAGAAGGGAAGTGTGCAGGTGCCTGAGACTGAAGCCAACACACCAGGAACAGAACAAACCCCAGCGGCACTGGAGATCCTGGATTCGGCTGTGCCCGGACTTTTCCATTCCACGCACCAATGTATTTCCCTTTACTTGAGTCTCCTGGGGTGGTTGGTTTGTTTACGCAAACTCAAAAGAATTTTATGAATTTCTATTTCATAAAATAGCCTGTGAAAACAGGGTGTTCTGAGTAACAGATCCAAAATTAGGAACTGTGAAAGTCAAGGGTGGGGGACACTTATTCCCCACCACGTGCGGCTCCCTGTTGTCGGTGCTGCGGACACACGAGCGCCAAGCTGGCCTGAGATAACCTGGGAGTGGAGAAATCCGCAGGGGCCAAATGAGACGAGAGCAACTAGCAACGAGCGCCACGCGGCAAAGGGGGACGGCTCTGGAGGACCCGGTGGCCACTGGAGGTCGGGTGGCCAGGGATGGTGACGAGCTCTGTCGCCGTGCTTCCACCAGGGATGGCATTTCCCAGGACTCCCCTCCTTGGAGGTGGCTGAAAGAAGAGCTCGTGTGACGGCTGAAGGCGGAAGGGATGCCGTGTCCACTACTGTCTTACTGACACTGTGAGTCCGCGCGCGGGTGGACGACTGCTGAGGGCGTCCGTGAGTTCCAGTGCGTCTCCCCAGCTCCACCTGAGGGCTGCTGCCCGTCGGCACCTTCCGCACCCCCCGCCACTGGCGGGTACACAGAGCCAGCAGCCTCCCGCGACAGCTTCGCCGCAGGCTCCTGCAGGCGGTGGCCCAGGGCGGGCGGGAATACCAGCAGTGGAAAGGGAACACCTTCAAGACCTGCGCTGGAGCTAGACTTGGTGGACTTGCTGGTGGGGAACTGGGAGGGTTTGACACAAAGGGGTTTCTGCCTTAAGATGACAATGGATGTTTGGGGCCATTTTCTGAGCGAGGAAGCAGCATACCGAGGGTTGGAAACAAGAGTTCTGTTTTGGACAGTGTGGTAGACGGAAAAAAATAGCCACATTTTCTTGGATTGAAAAAATGGCCACAAAAAATAACCACAGCTTCTCCCATTCATAACCATAAACTTACATAAAAGTGGTGAGTACAATGCAACGAACTTTCTTTTTACTGACCCATTTGTTTCAGCCCAATATCCCATTATCGGCAAATATTTTACTATTTCATACAATCGAGGACCTTCCCTCCCCTACCTAACCATAACCAAAGTCAAAATCAAGAAATTAACATTGATACAGTACTATTTATTATTCACTCTGCAGCCCTTATTCAAATTTCTCCAGCTGTTTCACTAAGGATCTTTAAAGCAAAGGAAAATCATTTCTGTATGTCCACCACTGACTCAAGGAAACCACATTTCATTTAGCTTCAGGATGACCCTCGTCGTTTTCAATCCAGAAGACCTATCTTTTATTGTATACCATGACCTTGATCTTTTTGAAGGGTACGGGTCATTTCTTTTGTAAGATGTCCCTTGATTTTGGTTTGTTTGAAATCTTCTCACAAGTCAAGTCAGGCAATGCCTCTTTGATTTGAGATATCACAGAGGTGGTAATGGGTTTTTCTCACTGCATCCTCTAAGGTGGCCCACAATTTCCATTCCCCTGTATCTGAGGATGTCCACTCTGATCACTTAATTAAGGCGATGTCTGCCAACCCTCTCCACTGGGAAGTTCCTCGTTTCCCCTTTGTAGTTAATAAGCATTTGTCCATTGTTGTAGTAAATATCATTAATTGAAGGCTCTGTATATGGGGAGGTATTTAAAGTTGTAAATATCCTTTGGCTTAGCAAACTTTTGATTGAGTTATCCTTTATTTGTATCAGTGTAAACTAATGGTTTTCTATTTCGTTCAGTGGGTTGTGACTCTCATTATTAATCTCAACGCTCAAATTGTCCCTTATCTGGACCCTCAGTGAGAACCATTCAAGCTGGCTTCTGTATCTTTCGTACATGGTTTCTGGGTACCTCATTGCCTGCCAGCATGAGATGTACCATGACCATCTCGAACCCTGTCTGCCTCAGCAGTGCAAGCGGCTGAGAAGGGCATATTGCCTTTAGTCTGTCTCCTGAGGTTCCCCTAGTGTGTGGCTGCTTCTCAGCCTTTCCTTGGTTTCCATGACCTTGACGGTTTTGAAGAATACTGATCGGGTATTTTGGAGAATGTCCCTAAATCTGGCATTTGCTTGTGGCTAGATCTGGGCTATAGATTGAGGCAGGAGAATGTCACAGAGATGAAGTGCCCTCGTCATCACATCATATCAAGGATGCACGACATCAACATGACATGTCACCTTGGTCACCTGGATAAAGAGCTGTATGCAGCTTTCTCAACTGTGAAACTATTCTTTAGAAGTGAATCACTAAGTCCAGTGAACACTCAAGGGAGAGAAACTGACCTCTCCCTGGAACCGTGGTATGTAATTATTTAGAATTCTTCTATGATGAAGATTTGTAGGACAGGAGTTTTCAATTTTATTTTTGCTAGGATCCCACCAGTAGTCAAATGAAACCTATGAAACTCTTCTCAGAAGAGCATTTTAAAATGTAATGTATTTATTTTTTAAAAAGCCCATGGGATGACAGAGGAAAACAATGATATTGAAATACGATTATCAAAATATTTTATAAACAAATGTGTGATATGGCAGCAAATGTGTTTATTAACACATCCAAACACACATTGTAAGCCACATGTCTAGTAACTACTATAATTTCCAAGTGTTGCTGAGTATAAATGATATCGCTGTTACTGCTAAAACTATGGTTTGTTGCCTGCTTTCATGATGGGATAGAAAGAGTGCTACCTCAGGGATAAGTTTATAAAAATAATGATTTATTTTCCCAAACAAGTTCACTGACTCCCTGAATTCTATCCACAGACCCCCTGGGGAGTGTCCCTGGACCCTAGATTAAGAACCTCTGATCTAGATCCAAGGTAGTAGAGATGCTTTCAGAATGCAAAGGAAACAGAAAGTGCCTGCACAGTAATGAGAAGTAAAAGGGGTTTCACCCGTTCTAATGATGAAAGACATGCAAAGCAATCCACATATCACAGATTTTCTTATCAGACCATTTATCAACCTTTTCCCCCCAGTAAGCTCTACTCCCAACATGGGGCTCAAACTTATGACATGAGATCAAGAGTCTCATCCTCTAGCCCCTGAGGCAGGCAGATGTTCCCATCATCTTTTAGAGTGAAAAAACAACAACAATGACACTCAATGCTGGTGATGATGCTGTGAAACTTGCATTCCCATACACTTCTGGTTACAAGGTGAATGTGTACAAATGTGTGCAACCCCAGTGAAAGGCAATTCAAAAATACCCACAGCCATAGAAAGTTCCAACTCTTGATTGAGAAACCCACTTCTGAAAAGCCACCCTAAGAATCCTAGATATATAATTAATCCTAGATATATAAAAAGTTCTATTTAGAGAGGCTTGTGACAGCAATATTTATATCAATTAAAAAAAAGATTAGCAGCAACTAAATATCTAAAAGGAGGGCAAGGAATCACGTGCAGTGCAGTGGATAGGTACGTGGAAGGCAATGCAGGTATTAAATGAACACTACTCAAACAACACAGTAGTCTACTATAGACTTATGAGAGGCAAGAGATGTAGGGATCCCTTCCAAGCCTCAGTTGTCTTGTCTATTAATAGAGGGATAATAATACCACCTCCTAAGATTGCTCTATGGCTTCACAAGATGACATTTAAAGAGTCTAGCAGGGAGTATGACGGTGGAGGAGTAGGAAACCTAAATATCATCAGGTCCCAGGAGTTCAGCTAGATAGGTATCAAACCATTCTGAACACCTACAAACTCAACAGGAGATTGAAGAAAAGAGCAGCAATTCTAGGAACAGAAAAGCGACCACTTTCTGGAAGGTAGGACGAGTGGAGACGTGAACTCGAGGCGACATACAGGAAGATAGATCGTGGAGGGGGAGGGGCCAGCTACCGGCAAGCAGTAGAGCAGTGGAGCACAAAATCAGAACTTTTAGAAGTCTGCTCCACTGAGGGACGTTGCTCCAGACACTAGGCAGGGGGTGGAGTCTTCGTGGGGACAGTGTGGTCTCAGGAAGACCAGGGGTGTCTGAGTGCGGCAGAGCCCCCAGGTATTGGAGCAGGGAAGCCGACTGCAGAGACAGAGCCAAGGAGGGGCTCTCAGCTCAGGGTTACCTTAAACTGTGATCTGAGGCACAGATAGGCCACTGCTCTTCGAGCAGGGACTTCACAAGTGGCAGATATGGGGAGACTCACCTTCCTCCTCCAGGAGGAGGTGGTGCAGAAGCACGCTGCAGGAATCTGCTGGGTTTGAGGCTCCAAATGGGGCCACGCGCTAGAGACAGAAACACTCAGTCACAGGCCGGGTGAGCTCAAAGTGCGGCCAGAGACCAGGGAGATGGGAGGGACTGACTGCTTTTCTCTGTGGGTGCACTGAGGAGTGAAGCCCCGAGCTCTTGGTTCCTACAGGGCCAGAGACTGGGAGACCACCATCTTCATTCCTGTCCTGCCAAGTGGTACGGAAAGCGTTCAGGGAACAAAAGCTCCCGAGAGCAAACCCGAGCAGATTACTTAGCCTGGCCTCTGGCAAGAGCAGTGCAATTCCACCTCGAGCAAAGATATTTGAGAATCACAGCAACAAGCCCCCTCCCAGAAGATCAGCAAGAACATCCAGCCACGACCAAGTTCACCGATCAATGAGAAATGGAAAACTTCAGAGCTAGGGTAATGTAGCACATAGAACTCATGGCTTTCCCCCCATGATTCTTTAGTCTTTCAAAGTTAAATTTTTTAAACTTATTTTTTCTATTTTTAAAAGTTTTCCTCTTTCCTATTTTAACCTTTTTAAACATTTCATCTTGTCAACACCTTTTTAAAAATCTTTTTTAATTTTCATTGTTGCAGTCATATCCTATCCCTTCATTGTATTTAACCTTATTTTTTGTATACATACAGGTTTTCTTTCTTTAAATTTTTGGGAAACTTGGGATACCTAGGTGGCTCAGTCAGTTAAGTAGCTGCCTTTGGCTCAGGTCATGATCCCAAACTCCTGAGATCGAGTCCTGCATCAGGCTCCTTGCTTAGCAGGCAGCCTGCTTCTCCCGCTGCCTCTGCCTGCCACTCTGCCTGCTTGTGCTCTCTCTCTCTCTCTCTCTCTGACAAATAAATAAAATCTTTAAAAAAAATAAAATAAAATTTGGGGAAACAATTTCTTCTAACAGATCAAAATATACCCTAAATCTAGCACATGGCTTTGTTCTAGTCTCCAGCCTGATCACATTCTTTCCTCTTTCTTCTCCCACCAACTTCTTATCTTATCAATTCCTCTTTTAGAATCTTTTTTAATTTTCACCTTTACAGTCATATTCTATCCCTTCATCGTGTTTACCTTTATTTTGGTATATATATGTTTTTCTTTCTTTAAAATTTTGGGAGGCAGGTTCTTCTAACAGACCAAAATACACCCAAAATAAAGGGTGTGGCTCTGTTCTATTCAGCAGCCTAATATATAAGTATAATCTTTTTTTCGTTCCCTCCTTTCTTCTCCCCCTGGTTTCAGGTCTCTTCGGATTTGGTCAGTGTATATATTTCTGGGGTCATTGCTACCCTTGCAGTATTTTGTTCTCTCATTCATCTATTCATATCTGGATAAAAATGACAAGGCAGAAAAACTCACCTCAGAAAAAAGAACAAGAGGCAGTACCAATGGCTAGGGACCTAATCAATGCGGACATTAGTAACATGTCAGAACCAGAGGTCAGAATAATGATTATCAAGATGCTAGCTGGGCTCGAGAAAAGCATGGAAGATACCAGAGAATCCCTTTCTGGAGAAATAAAATCCGTTTCTGGAGAAATAAAGGAATGAACATCTAACCAAGTTGAAATCAAAAAAGCTATTAATGAGGTGCAATAAAAATGGAGCCTGTGCTAAATGAGGCAGAAGAGAGAATTAGTGATACAGAAGACCAAATGATGGAGAATAAAGAAGCTGAGAAAAAGAGAGATAAACAACTACTGGACCACGAGGGGAGAACTCAAGAGATAACTGACACCATAAGATGAAACAATATTGGAATAATCAGGATCCCAGAAGAAGAAGAAAGAGAGAGAGGGACAGAAGGTATATTGGAGCAAATCATGACAGAGAATTTCCCTAATTTGGCAAAGGGAACAAGCATCAAAATCCAGGAGAGCCCACCTCAAAATCAATAAAAATAGGTCTACACCCCATCATCTAATAGTAAAACTTATAATCTCAGTGACAAAGAGAAAATCCTGAAAGCAGCTCGGGACAAGAGATCTAAAACATACAACGGTAGAAATATTACATTGGCAGCAGACCTAGCCACAGAGACCTGGCAGGCCAGAAAGGACTGGCATGATATGTTCAGAGCACTAAACGAGAAAAACATGCAGCCAAGAATACCGTATCCAGCTAGGCTGTCACTGAAAATAGAAGGAGGGATAAAAAGCTTCCAGGACAAACAAAACTAAAAGAATGTGCAAACACCGAACCAGCCATACAGGAAATATTGAAAGGGGTTCTCTAAGCAAAGAGAAAGCCTAAAAGTAACATAGACGAGAAAGGAACAGAAACAATACACAGGAACAATCACTTTACAGGCAATATAATGGCACTAAATTCATACCTTTCAATAGTTATCCTGAATGTAAAGGGGCTAAATGCCCCAATCAAAAGACACAGGGTATCAGAATGGATTAAAAAAAAAAAAAGACCCATCGATATGCTGTCTGCAACAAACTCATTTTGGACCCAAAGACACCTCCAGATTGAAAGTGAGGGAGTGGAAAACAATCTACCATGCTAATGGACAGCAAAAGAAAACCTGGGTGGTAATCCTTAGAGCAGATAAATTAGATTTTAAAGACTATAATAAGAGATGAGGAAGGACACTATATCATACTTAAAGGGTCTGTCCAACAAGAAGATCTAACAATTTTAAATATCTATGCCCCTAACATGGGAACAGCCAATTATATAAACCGATTAATAACAAAATCAAAGAAACACATCAACAATAATACAGTAATAGGAAGGGACGTTAACACCCCCCCTCACTAAAATGGACAGATCATCTAAGCAAAAGATCAACAAGGAAAAAGAGGCTTTAAATGACACACTGGACCAGATGGACATCACAGATATATTCAGAACGTTCCATCCCAAAGCAACAGAATACACATTCTTCTCTAGTGCACATGGTACATTCTCCAGAAAAGATCACATCCTGGGTCACAAATCAGGTCTCAACCAGTACTAAAAGATGGGAATCATTCTCTGCATATTTTCAGACCACAATGCATTGAAACTAGAATTCACCACAAAAGGAAAGTTGGAAAGAACTCAAATCCATGGAGGCTAAAGAGCATCCTACTAAAAAATGAATGGGTCAACCAGGAAATTAAAGAAGTATTTTAAAAATTCGTGGAAACAAATGAAAATGAAAGTACAACTATTCAAAATCTTTAGGACACAGCAAAAGCAGTCCTGAGAGGAAAGTATATACCAATACAAGCCTTTCTCAAGAAACAAGAAAGGTCTCAAGTACACAACCTAACCCTACACCTTAAGGAACTGGAGAAAGAACAGCAAAGAAAGACTAAACCCAGCAGGAGAAGAGAAATAATGAAGATCAGAGCAGAAATCAATGAAATAGAAACCCAAACAATAGTAGATCAATGAAACTAGGAGCTGGTTCTTTGAAAGAATTCATAAGATTGATAAACCCTTGGCCAAACTTATCAAAAAGAAAAGAGAAAGGAGGGGCACCTGGGTGGCTCAGTGGGTTAAAGCCTCTGCCTTCAGCTCAGGTCATGATCTCAGGGTCCTGGGATTGAGCCCCGCATCGGGCTCCCTGCTCAGTGGGGAGTCTGCTTCCCCCTCTCTCTCTACCTGCCTCTCTGCTACTTGTGATCTCTCTCTCCCTCTCTCTCTCTCTCTCTCTCTCTGTCAAATAAATAAATAAAATCTTAAAAAAAAGAGAGAGAGAGAGAAAGGATTCAAATTAATAAAATCATGAATGAAAGAGGAGAGATCCTCTCTGATATGAGGAACTTGAGGGGCAGGGTGGGGGGTTGTGGGGGGTAGGGAGGAAAAA
>LNAC01000069.1:2982810-3003786 GCA_002007465.1 Ailurus styani
AATAGAATCATGAATGAAAGAGGAGAGATCACAACCAACGTCAAAGAAATACAAACAATTACAAGAACATACTATGAGCAACTACACACCAGCAAATCTGACAATTTGGAAGACATGGATGAGTTCCTAGAGACATAGAAACTACCAAAACTGAACCAGAAAGAAATAGAAAACCTGAACAGACCCATAACCAGTAAGGAGACTGAAGCAGGCATCAAGTCTCCCCACAAACAAGAGGCCAGGGCCAGACGGCTTCCCAGGGGAATTCTACCAAACATTTAAAGAAGAATTAATACTTATTCTCCTGAAACTGTTCCAAAAAATAGAAATGGAAGGAAAACTTCCAAACTCATTTTATGAAGCCAGCATTACCTTGATCCCAAAACCAAAGATCCCATCAAAAAGGAGAATTATAGACCAATATCCTTGATGAACATGGATGCAAAAATTCTCACCAAAATTCTAGACAATAGGATCCAACAGTACGTTAAAATGATTATTCACCATGACCAGTGGGATTTATTCCTGGGCTGCAAGGTTGGTTCAACATCCACAAATTAATCAACGTGATACAATACATTGATAAAAGACAGAACAAGAACTATACGATACTGCCAATAGAGGCTAAGAAAGCATTTGAGAAAGCACAGTGTCCTTTCTTGATCACAACTCTTCACAGTGTACGGACAGAGGGTACATACCTCAGTATCATCAAAGCCATCTACAAAAAACGCACAGTGAATGTCATTCTCAATGGGGAAAAACTGAGAGCCTTCCCCTAAGGTCAGGAACACGGCAGGGCTGTCCACTATCACCACTGCTATTCAACATACTACTAGAAGTCCTAGCCTCAGCAATCAGACAACAAAAAGAAAGAAAAGGCATCTGAATCAGCAAAGAAGAAGTCAAACTCTCACTCTCTGGAGATGATATGATACTTTATGTGGAAAACCCAAAAGGCTCCCTTGCAAAACTGCTAGAACTCATATAGGAATTCAGTAAAGTGTCAGGATATAAAATCAATGCACAGAAATCAGTTGCATTTCCATACACCAACAGCAAGACAGATGGAAGAAAAATTAAGGAGTCGATCCCATTTATAATTGCACCCAAAACCATAAGATACCTAGGAATAAAACTAACCAAAGAGGCAAAGAATCTGTACTCAGAAAACTATAAAGTACTCATGAAAGAAACTGAGGAAGACATAAAGAAATGGAAAAACGTTCCATGACCATTGACTGGAAGAACAAATATGGTGAAAATGTCTATGCTACCTAAAGCAATCTACACATTTAATGCAATCCCTATCAAAATACCACCATTGTTTTTCAAAGAAATGGAACAAATAATCCTAAAATTTATATGGAACCAGAAAAGACCCAGAATAGCCAGAGAAATGTTGAAAAAGAAAACCAATGTTGGCAGCATCACAATTCCAGGCTTCAAGTTCTATTACAAAGGTGTAATCATCAAGACAGTATGGTACTGGCACAGAAACAGACACAGAGATCAGTGGAACAGAATAGAGAGCCCAGAAATGGACCCTCAACTCTACGGTCAACTAATATTCAACAGAGCAGTAAAGAATGTCCAATGGAAAAAAGACAGTCTCTTCAACAAATGGTGCTGGGAAAACTGGACAACCACATGCAGAAGAATGAAACTGGACCGTTTCCTTACACCACATACAAAAATGGACTCAAAATGGATGAAGGACCTCAATGTGAGACAGGAATCCAACAAAATCCTTGAGGACAACACAGGCAGCAACCTCTTTGACCTCAGCCGCAGCAACTTCTTCCTAGAAACTTCGCCAAAAGCAAGGGAAGCAAGGGCAAAAAGGAAGTATTGGGACTTACCAAGATCAAAAGCTTTTGCACAGCAATGGAAACAGTCAACCAAACCAAAAGACAACTGACAGAATGGGAGAAGATATTTGCAAATGACATATCAGATAAAAGGCTAGTATCCAATATCTATAAAGAACTTACCAAACTCAACACCCAAACATCAATAATCCAATCAAGATATGGGCAGAAGACGTGAACAGACATTCTGTAAAGAAGACATCCAAGTGGCCAACAGACACATGAGAAAGTGCTCAACATCACTCGGCATCAGGGAAATACGAATCAAAACCACAGCGAGATACCACCTCACACCAGTCAGAATGGCTAAAATTAACAAGTCAGGAAACAGTAGATGTTGGCAAGGATGTGGAGAAAGGAGAATTATCTTACACTGTTGGTGGGAATGCAAGCTGGTGCAGCCACTCTGGAAAACATTATGGAGGTTCCTCAGAAAGTTGAAAAGAGAGCTACCTTACGACCCAGCAATCACACTACTGGGTATTTACCCTAAAGATACAAAAGTAGTGATCCTCAGGAGCATGTGCACCTGAATGTTCATAGCAGCAATGTCCACAATAGCCAAACTCTGGAAAGAACCTAGATGTCCATCAACAGATGAATGGATAAAGATGTGGTATATACATACAATGGAATACTATGCAGCCATCAAAAAATCAAATCTTGCCATTTGCAACAACGTGGATGGAACTAGAGGGTATTATCCTAAATAAGTCAATCAGAGAAAGACAATTATCATATGATCTCTCTGATGTGAGGAATTTGAGAGGCAGGGCGGGATAGGGAGGGAATAAATGAAACAAGATGGGACCAGGGAGGGGGACAAACTATGGATACTCTTAATCTCAGGAAACAAACTGAGGGTTGCTGGGAGTTGGGGGGTAGGGACAGGGTGGCTGGGTGATGAACACTGGGGAGGGTTTGTGCTATGGTGAGGGCTGTGAATTGTGCAACACTGATGATTCAGAGACCTGTACCCCTGTAGCAAATAATACATTATATGTTAATAAAAATAAAAAAATAAAGACTCGAGTGAAGAGCCTGGGACATCATGGGTGCTCAGAATGGATCATGTATTATCATTACGATGATATCATGCTGTATAATAAAAAAAAATCATATATAAGCGCAGTTACTTCATTGCCAAAAAATGCAGAAAAAAACCAGAGAGGGAATACATCAAAATATTAATAGTGTCAGGGAAAAGCGGTCAGGCATAATTTTCTGTTTTTCTCTATTTTATAAGTTTCTAGGACAGACTATCTACCTGTCAATACAGAGAGAAGCAAAGGCGTGTGCTAGAAATACACATCCCTCCTTTTCCCTGACAATCGAGACGGAGTCCGTATCAGGACAGTAAGTAGCTCAAAGTCCTACATTTTCTACGTGCCCTCTCGCCCCCGAAACCTTGGACGCAAAGGAAATCCTCTGTCCAAAGCTGACGTCTCCTTATAATTTCTGAGGGGCGCGAATCACCGCTAGGTGGAAGTGCCCCAAATAAACGATGAATAAATGCAAACACTCACTAGAGCCTAGACCGTTGCCATCATTTAATGCACTACCCACAGAAGGAAACTCAGCAGCAGCATCAACAGAAGGAGCCTAGCCAAGTCCACGACACACAGTAGGTGCTCAACAAACATTAAATGAATGCGTGATCGCCGGGTTCCGTGGCCGCCTCCACGGCTGACCCAGCAGGGCCCGTCTGCCCACACGGTGGCAGTGCAGTTCCACACTTGGCAGACTGGCTTCCAGCACATGCTAACCGCCTGAGGCCCCTTCCCTTTCCAGGCAGAGAAGCCCTGAGACCCGCAGGAAGCCTCCAGAGGAGGACAGGGCTGGACTCCGGCTGTAGGAGAGAGGCACCCCTCCCGTCTGGAGGGTTGGACCAGCCCGTGCAGCAGACCGAGCGCCCTGGAGGGAAGCGCGAACATCCAGGAGGCAGAGCAAGGGCGGGAGGCTCCCCGGAGGGCCCGCTGACCTCAGGGGTTGGAGACAGAGCCCTCCGCGAAGGGTGCCACCGGGGGCAGTGTGGTGAGACGGGTAGAACGCGCTGGGGGGTACGCTCAGACCTGGGTGCACAGCTCGACTTCCCTTCCGGCGAGTCCCATCAACCCCCTGCCTGCATTTCCTTATCTGTGACATGGGAGCGGGACCTTGCCAGGCTGTCGAGAGCCTGAAGTTCACTAATGCAAGGAAAGGACTGAGCATGACACCCGGCACGCAGCCCCTCGGCCTGGCTGGTCACCAACACACCGTTGTCGATTGCTGTTGTTAATAACCGTGGTGTCGTTAATTACACATAGACATCCCAAGGAACGCTTACCTCTGTGGGCGCACAAGACGAAAGCTGTGACTAGATCTTGAAATCATTTCTTCATCCACCATCAGGTAGGAACTGAAAGAGAAAAGGGAAAGACCAAGAAGCAAAAACGTTAGCTGCTCTTCTCTTTTTAATGAAAGGACATATGTCTGGGGGGACTAACAAATGTGATTTCTGAATTCCCTTCAGGGAGGGAAGGAACAGCACTGAATTCCCTCAGCTTCCTCCCATGCTAAATCCCGAGGCGAAAGCTACCAAAAGAACTGTGGCCCCAGCAGCTACGTGAGGGGTTTTGTCCCACAGGACACCTTCGTGGTGCGGCTCCTGGCTGACCTCGTCTGCACTCTGTACTGCCAGCAGGAAATGCAAGATCCCTTTGGCTGTTCCTGGGGGTGGGTGCAGGAGGGTGAGGGGGTTCTCATCTCTCCTAAGCTTACGAAGTATGATTGATGAGGAAAAGCAAAGAGCTAGAATCATTTACACAAAAGGAAACCAGAGAAGAGGTTTCTCTGAGACAGCTCATAACACTCTCCAAGTCTCTGATATACTATACGGTGGAAGGTGGTCAAATGTTCTCCAATTTTTCTGAGGACATAAAGAAAGAGTAAAACTTGTGTACCACACGAGGGACCTAGGTTGGGTAGAAGTAGCCATTGGGAAAGGATGATTCATGAAGGAATAAATTGAAAAATTTGGACAATTTGAATAAATTAGGAGGAATACATTTGAAAAGCGAGGTATACATGGTTTAAACGTCTCTTTTCCTCTACATATTTGAACGTGCATGAAATTGCAGACACGGATGCTTAAAATGTAAGTCGCAATGATCGTAATCTATGCACGCTCGTGCACACGATCTCTAGATTTTGTCACTGTAGCAACTGTACTTCACGAGTCTGAGGGCTTGTATTCAACATGAAAGGCTGTGTCATGCTGTGTAACAAACAAGTCCAAAATGTTTGTGGATTAAAACAAAAATGGTCTACTGGTCACTCATGCGACATGTCCATTGGACCTAGACACACATCTCTGGTCCATGTCCCTTCACTCGGAGACTCAAGCAGACACAGCCTCTACTACCTCGTTGCTGGTGCAGGGGAAGGGCTGGCGACATCCTGTGAGTCACACATTGGCTCCCAAAGGCTTCTGTCCCCTTCGCTTCTTCCCACACAGCACTGAACAAGGCCAATCACCTGCTCACACGGAAGCGAGGTCCTACTGTGTGTGCCCGGGAATACTGGAATCTTTGCAGACAGCCCAGTGACTACCCAGGGCTTACTAAGGGCTCTGATATTTTGATCAATCTGTCGAGTGGATTTACCCTAAAACATATTTTTTGACTCTAACAATGTTTGCCCTCCAAAATGGACCTGAGAAGGCTGACACAGAGAGACTGTAAACACCCTTATTCCTTCCCCTAGAAGGATCTAGAATAACTTAAATTGGAGCCTTCCTCCAATCTTCCGCCACACAGAGCAAGAAATTAACTCACTTATTCGGCAAATCGAAATTTAGCTCCAACCAAGTGCCAGGTGCTAAAAACACTAAGACAAAATAAAACAAAATTCCTACTCCCAAGAGATCCACAGTCTAGTTACCCCGTTGGATCGGGGGGGCTGGGGCTTGGAGCAAGGTCTTGGCGCCATAGAGATCCATGTTTGCGCTCACCCTCTCCTTGACATCCCTCCTGCCCAGGTATTGTGCCCAGCTCTTGCCTGGGCTCGCCCTTGCCTTCTGCTTTTCCTATCCTTCCCTCTTTCAGACCCTGCACCATTCCCATTTCTCTGGCTCATCTCTCACCACTCCTGCCTGAAACTTGTCTGTTTTCTCACCCACGACACAGTGCTTTCTGCCTCTAAACGTCTGCTCTGCCTCGAGCGTTGCACACAGGCTCGGCTTCCACGTGAACTTGTGGAACAGGAATAGGAACATGCACATTCCTATCCCTACAGGGCTTTCATTTCCTTTTCCTCCTCCTCCTCTCTCCCGTAAGCACTAGACCTCCACTGTGCCTATCACACCGCTCTGTAATAATCTGTTTATGCATCTACCTTCCTTCCTGGACTGTGAATTCACTGAGGAGAGGGGCTGTATCCCTGACTTACGGTTAAAGCAACACTCCAACAATCCTTGTTGCTGTTTCGTGGCAGAGAATTAGGAATGGTGGTCCATAAAAGACATTCAAGCATGAAAATATCCTGTGTTTGGGTGGTAGTCTGAGTGGGGGCGGGGCGTGTGTCAAACAGAAATAGGACTTCAAGGAGAAAAAAATAACTTCTAACTATAAAAATACCTTCTAACATAAAGATTATTCATGTGCTAATCAGTGTGTGGCCAACAGTCTGCAAAGAGGCATCACTGCAGAATCTCAGAACCCAGCCCCACTGAATCCAAATTTGCAACTTAACAAGACCCCTAGGTAATTCTTATGCACGGTCCAGGTTCTGAAGCTCTGGTCTAATACATACTAATCATAGCGGTAGTAAAAACAGTTCGTAACATTTCCTGATGCGCCATGCATTGTCTAGACACTCCTGTGTTAACTCATGGGCCTCTCACAGCAGCCCTGTAAGATCGATACTACTTAACATCATTTTTTCAGGCGAGGGAAATAAGACATGGAGAGATTAAGTACCTTGACAAGGTCACAGAGCTAGTAACAGAAAGAAGTAAGGAAGAGAGCAAGCTCGCCAGCACCTGGCTCAGTAAAGGTGCACAGGGGTGCTTAACGATATTTTTATAGCTGCTAAGGAGTGGAGAGCTGAGATTTGAATAAACGCTGACGGGTTCTAGATCACTCCGTGTATGATAAATATTCGTCATTTGTCAAGCGCACCCGGGGGGCTCCCACGGCACCTGGTACGCTGTACGCCGTCCACAACCGACACGTGAATGAGTGAGTGAACGGTGGTGGGCAGGCCCCTGTGGAGTCCAGGACAGGAGTGTGGTGAAGAGCAGTGGAATAGGAAGTAAGTGATTTGGAATTAAGACCGTCAGCAGCAAAGTGACAAAAGGGGCCTGAGGTTGGAGACTCTGCCTGTGTGTGCTGAAGAGCTCTCAGCCAGCGGGGAAAACAGGGCGATACTAACAGTAGTCACCTGTCCCTGGTTCTTGTCTCCATAAGTCCCCACAGGCTGAACGGTCCCTGCAAAGTAACCCGTGTCTTTCTGAGAATTTCCAGGCTGTGCTGGCACAAGCAAACCTCCTCTGCCAGACACCTCCACTCTGCGACTTCTCAGGACTACTCCTCGGTCCCCGCGGACAGCTGCTGTGCCTCTCCTGCGGGGTCCCCCAGGTCCCACTGCCTCCTGTCAGCTGCAGCTGACGGATATGCCGAAAGACTCGACCGCAGCTGCACCCACTCTGAGGCCAAGAGAACGCCCGGGCCCCACGTGCTCCACTCCGCTCCGGGCGTTCCCAAGCAGGAGTGATGCATACCAACGCCTTCTGGAGATTTCCGTCAAGCAGCCCCCTGTTCTCCAGCTCTAGCCCACAGGACAAAGTCCACAGGCTGGACTCAACCAATGTTGGGTCTAGCCGGCCATGCCTGACGCCCTCTCCCCTCCTAGTAAGTTTTAACCCCAGTGGCTCTGCAGCCCCAACCAAACAGGTTTCTGAAATAACACCAAATTTGCCAATTAGTCCCAGGTGTTTCTGAACATCAGCTTAAGATCAAGATGGAGCTTTCCTCCAAACCTGCTTTTCTCCCCTTTTAACCCCAACACGTAACACTTAACTTTTGGTTTAAAAATACAGACTGGAATCTCTTTAAAACTGTGTGCATATATTTAAAGTGCGCACGTGTCCACCGTCTCATTCTACTCCAAATCCTATGATTTCCTGGATAATAACTACCACGTATTCCTACTGACTAGATGCCTGGCACTTTACCCATAAACCTTATGGACCATTTCTCCAGTTTATAAAGGAGTAAACCGAAGATAAGAGGGTTACAGAACTCTCTGAAGTTCTCGCATTTACCAGTAAGCAAAACCGGATTCACATCCAAGCCTGTCTCTCCCAAGTACACTGAAGGATGTCTCCTTTTTGGGCCAGGGATAGTAAGCTAATGGGAGTGATACCCCCTCCTTAGAAGAAAGAAAGGCGAAGACCTGGCTTTGACTCAGAGACTAGCGCGCTCACCCTGAGCTTCGGCTTCCTGCCGGCCGCCAGGGTCGCAGCTCCGCCAAGATGCGGCTTCACAGAACTTTAGAATCGGGGCCCCGCCCACTTCAGCACTAGCCACGCCCCTGGCTTTGGCCACGCCCCCACCAGTCACCGCCCGCCCACAGCCGTCATTTCCTGTCTGGCCCTGAGCGCGTCAGGTCAGTGCGGCGGGGTGGCCCGGGGTCTGCCCTGGGACGTGGTCCTGGTCCGGCCGTCAGCGCCGAGCAGAGGACGCTGGTGTGAGCCCCAGCGGATGGGACGGGATCGGCCGCGGGCTGGGTCTTCCGCTTTGGGCAGGGGAACCGGTGGACGCTGTGGAGTGGTTGCCGGGCAACGGTGCCGTAGGCCCCGCCCCTCTGCGCCGGGTGGGGCGGGGCGTCCAGGCGTGCAGGTCGCCGGGCTCCCGCATGCGCACCGCGGGCCGCGTGCTCCAGTGATTGTATCTCCTGGCCCGCGGTGGTTTCCGCGCGAGCCGCGCATCCTTCCACACCTGCGCCTGCCGGGGCACGTGCTGATCCTTCTTTCTGCCCCTGCAACCTTGGGCAAGTCGACTCGCTCACTAGGCCTTAGTTCCGTGGGAGCCTTAATATGTTAGAGCTGGAAGGAACCCAAGCGCGCATTTAGTTAAGCCACACGTCTCCACCCCCGTTTTGTAGATAAGGGGACCTTGCATTTACCACTCATTGCGTGCCTCGTCCTTCAGTTACCCCTAGGGGAGTCCTCTCGGATCCTATTACCGTTTCCATAGAATGAGTTAGGCTCAGGGAGGTTGACGACTTTAGCTGAGGTCACACAGCTTGTAACTGGTGGAGTCTCAGAGTCAAGTAACTCCCACCTTGTTCGTGGCAGAGTTCAAATTTCCAGTTAGAGGTGCTTACACGGCTGCACCACTACTAACCCTCGCTGTAAATCAGAATCACCCCCGAGAGTCTTAAAACTATCCATTCCCAGGTTCCCCGGCAGGTTGACTGAGAAGCTTTGGCGCTAAAGTTGAGGAGTACGTACGTATATTTAACAAGCTTGGGATGGTTTTTATGGTCTGTGGGTGAACTTCGGAAACCCCTGGGTATACCATGAGGCCTGTTTACTCACAAACCACTGAGAGTTAATAAACCTGAAGTACCTGGAGAGAAGAGACGCTGGTGCACAGTGCCATCAAGGTCTGATCCCTTCAGCCCATTTTTAGGTTCTCTTCACTCCTCAGAAACAAGCCAGAGGCTTATAGTTTAAACAAGTTTGGATGCAAATTCCTGGCTTCTGGCTACCAGTCACGAGGCCAGGTCCAGGCTTCTGGCTGGGGGTGGTGGGGGCTGTCATGATCAAAGTCAAGTGTTCGTGCCCTCTCCATTCCTGCCAGCCTGTCAGCCTCTGTCCCCCTGGCCTCCTTCCATGCCAGATCCCTGAATCACAGCGGCAGATGTTGGCTTGGGAGGAACACTTTGCAGAGTAGTTCTCTCAGTGGAGGGAGGGCTGACAGCTTTCCAGAAGTATCACCACAAATAATGAGTATCCCTTGGCCTTAATAGCGGTCGGAGTGAAATAGATCACCCTGCTGTTACTCGTGACATTTATGAACACAAATCCATCTTAAAAATAATCACTTGGCTCTTGGTTTTAGAAGGCTAATGAGCCTGACCGATTCCACTTAGTGTTTTATTATTACTAATTTTCATCACTTATGCTGCCTCCCCCAGGTGTTCTGGTTGACAATGGCTGACGACCATGAGAAAGATTTGCAGAAATTTCTTAAAAATGTGGATGAAATCAGTAAGTACCAGTAAATCATAAACAAATTAAATTCTGTGCTAGCAAGGTGGAGTGACTGGAGAGAAATGGTGACTTTAAGTTAGTTCCTGGGCTGCCTGATAGGTTTATGACTCTAAGAGAAAAATGCAATTGAAATTAAATAGGAAGCGTATTGAGAAGCAACTAATATTAGAGCCTGGGGTGATATTTTGTGGCTAATTGGTAACAGAGAAGCCATTAACGTTCTGGTTGAAATTGAGGCTGACAGCTCTCTCCTCCGTATTTTGACCCCTTCCATGTAGAATTCACGTCAAAAGAGCCTTGCTGTCCCCTTCAAGATCACTCAGGAACCTTGTTGATCAGTGTGGAATCCCTCTTGTTTTAGGGCAGAGCCATTTCTGATTTTGAGCTGCAGAGGCAAAATCAAATGGCTTTCCATCAGGGTGGGTGTATTTACATGGACGGTTCATGGTTGTCATGATCCTGTGTCTCTCTGCCTTTGGGCAGGAAGACCCCTCCTTCCCCAGATGGGATCTCAGAGGACATCCTCTGATCCCACAAATCCCCTTCAAGAGATTTCAAAGCAGCTGGTTTCCTATTCAGACTTCGGGGAGCTTGTGCGATGATGGAAACAAGCAAACCAACAGTCAAACCAACCTTACATATCAAATAGAAATAGGTTGAAATTGCTCCTTGCAGCAGGCCGTATGGGTCCAAAGCATTAAAGTGGTTTCAGAAATAGCTGGGGTAACTTGATAAAAGACACATCCACAATGTGTTCTGTGTTCATCCCGGGGCCCCTCCTCCGCCCATCCCTGAACATTGTTCTGGGGACTTCTGGCCTTGGCGCCGGGCCTACTGCTCACCTTTCTCTTCAGGTGGTCGAGTCCAGACACGTGATTTTTCCTACAACCTGTTTACTCACCAACTCCATGTCCCTGTTGGCCACCCGGCCTTCTGCACTGAGCCTCGGATTCTGTGCCGGCCGTCATATCCATCGTACCCCACAGACACTGCAAACTCTGTGTGTCCAAAAGCCAGTTGATCGTTGCACTCCCCGTCTGTCCTCTCCCAAATAAAACCTGCTTCTACCTTCCCCTTCATTCTAGTCTTGGTGGGTGGTACCACTGGTTGGAAGTTTGCAAGTCACCTTGGACTCCTGCCAGCTCTGGCCCTCCATTCAATTGGCCATCATCCAGTTTGGCTTCTCTCTCCCACTCTGCCCTCCCTGCCCCCTCCCTTTGTTCTGGTTCTCTGACCCAGACTATTTCAACAACCCCCTGATTGTCCTTCCTGCCTCCAGGCTTACACTCCCCACAGAGTAATGTATCTAAAATGCAAATCTGACCCAGACACTTCTCTGCTTGGATTCTCTCTGCAGCCACAATAAACTTCAAGCTCTCCTCTGGACTCAAGTCCTCCCATGACCTCGTCCTTACCTGTCGCCTCTCCCTAGGGCAGCAGACTGCCTCCTGGTTCCCCACATGTCCCCTGACCTGACGGTTCACGCTCTGCATGTCGCCTTTGTTGTTCCCTCTGCCTGCCTGTCTTCCTCTGCCTGACTCGCTTTCGTTCAGTCTCAAAGTGCCTTCGGGGACGGTTTATACCAGTACTGGCCCATAGCACTCTCTGTGGGGGTGGAAATGTGCTACAGTCTGCACTGTCCACTATGGCCACTAGTAACTGCTTGCAGCTCTGAGCCTTCGAAAGGTGGCCGGTGCTACCCAGGGAACTGATTTCTAATTGTATTTCATTTAGAATTAGTTTAAATTTGTGTAGCCTCATGTGTAGGTTCTACGCACTCATTTCCTGGGCTCTTGCTATGTATCGAGTATTGCTAGCCTCCAGAGACTATAGTAATGATAACCAAAAATTAGCTTTCCTCCTGGTGCCTTCAGCCCAGTGGGGAGAACAGATATGAAACAAGTACTGTCCAGGATGACGTGTGATACAAAAAGAGATTTGCAAAGCACAAGAGACACTAACTCAGCTTACAAGTTGTATTAGTCTGGTTGGGCAGCTATAACAAAATACCACTTAGGCAATAGAAAAGTTGCTCTGGGGGCGCCAGGGTGGCTCAGTGGGTTAAAGCCTCTGCCTTCAGCTCAGGTCATGATCTCAGGCTCCTGGGATCGAGCCCCGCATGGGGCTCTCTGCTCAGCAGGGAGCCTGCTTCCTCCTCTCTCTCTGCCTGCCTCTCTGCCTACTTGTGATCTCTCCCTCCCTGTCAGATAAATAAATAAAATCTTTAAAAAAAAAGAAAAGAAAAGAAAAAGAAAAGTCGCTCTGGCCACGGCGTGGATGTGGGGGCGGGGACATGGAGAGGCTAGAACAGATGCTGGGAGCCCCCGTCAAGAGGCTGTTCCAGCACTCCAGGGAGAAGAGACCGGCTGGGTTTAGAGCTGTAGCAGCAGGAATGGGCACAAGTAAATGGACTCAAGATATATTTAGGATTTACTTGGCAAGCTGTAGAGTTGGTGGCTATGAGGGCAGAGGGAGAACGAAGACTCAAGAATGAGTCCTTAACGTTTTGGGTTGAATGCCCAAACTTGGCAATGGTTCGGCCATCTGCTGTGAAAGGAAGCATTTGGGGGAGGAACAGTCTCGGGAAAGAGGATGGGCAGACCAGGATTGGTGAGCAAGACATCACAGTGAAGATGTTCAGAGGACAGTTGGCTTGGCAAGTCTGAGCCTAGGGGAGAATAGAGCTGGGGATGTCCCTTTAGGAGGCCTTGGCATATAAATGGTATTTAGAACCATGGGAGAGAATGGGACCACCTGGGGGAAATGGTCCAGAAAAAGAGGAGACGGCTCAGGCAGAACCTTGAGGCTCACACAGTCCAGAAGGTAGGTAGGACAGGAGCGAGCCAAGGAGACCAAAAAGCAATGGCCAGAGAGGTAGGAGGGCGACCACCAGTTTGTCCTGTGTCCTTGAGAGTCTGCTTCTTTTGTTTGTCTCTTTTTGTCTTTATTCATCTTGTTTCTTAAATCCCACATGAGTGAAGTCATACAGTATTTCTCCTCCTCTAACTGGTTTTGCTTAGCATTATACTCTCTAGCTCCAACCATGCCTTTGCAAGTGGCAAGGCCTCATTCTTTTTTCATGGCTGAGTGATATTCCATATCTGGCTATTGTAAATAATGCTGCAAGAAACAGAAGGCTGCATAAATCATTTCAAATTAGAGTTTTTATTTTCTTTGGGGGAAATACCCAGTAGTAGAATAACTGGGTCATATGGTAATTTTAGTTTTAATTTTTTGAGGAAACTCCAAACTGTTTTCCACAGTGGCTGTCCCAATTTGCATTCCCACTGATAGTGCACAAGGACTCCCTTGGTTGGAGGCTGTTTTTTAAAGCCCATGGAAGAAGGATAGGATGACTTGTTTGGGTGTGATACTGTGTTTTATAATAAGAAATACATATTTGTTCTTTGTACCTGTGCCTGGCAAAGAGCTCCCAAAATCTTTGGAACTTTTAAGTGATCAGACAGATAAAGGCATCTTTATATTCATGACAAGCCCTTTTCAGTCACACCTGAGCTTATGTTAATGAGTGACTTTTGGAACCTGAAGATGGGGGCTGGTTGCCAGGGAACCAACGCTGTGATAAAGTCTCAACCCCCTGGGAAGGGAAGAGGGACCAGAAGTTGAATTGATCGCCAATGGCCAATAATTTTTTTTATCAGACCTATGTAATGATGCTTCCCTAAAACCCCAAAAGGACCAGGATCAGAGAGCTTCCAGGTTGGTGAGTGGAGAATTGGGGAGAGGGGTGCGCTCAGAGAGCCTGGAAGCTCCGCACCCCTTCCCACATACCATGGCCTGTATATCCTTTGATTTGGCTCTTCCTGGGTTATAGTCTTTTATAATAAACTGACAATCTAGTAAGTAAAATGTTTCTCTGAATTCTGTGAGTCACTCTAGCAAATCAATCAAATCGGAGGAGGAGGAGTTTGTAGGACCCTCTGATCTAGCTATGAGGCCAGAAGCACGGGTGACAACCAGGACTGGCATGTGAAGTTGGGGGTGGGTAGTGGGCAGTCTCATAGGACAGAGCCATTAACTTGTGGGATCTGACACCATCTCAGGTCGATGGGGTCAGAGTTGAGTTGACTTGTAGGACACCCAGGGGGTGTCAGAATTGCGTGGTGGTGTGGGGGAAAAGCACGCCTTGAAATTGGGGTGTCCCAATCATGTGAGGCTAACCGTGGGATTGCCGGGTACCATTGACCAGCCGGTTGAGTTAGGACGGGTTCTCCCTGGTGTCCATCTGTCTTTGTCAGTCCTCCACATCCATCATAAAGGCCTAGAGAAGTGGGGAGCTGGGTTTGGAGTTGGAGTTGTGGCTGTCACATGGGGTGGGGGGTAAGGGGGGTTCAGCATGGAGACAGGATGGATCACGAGATCTAAGCTGAACGGGCAGTGAAGTGAAGACTGGGAAGGTTAGCTTTGAAGATTGTTCTGTGATCTCAGGGCAGCCTAAATGTGCCCGTTTTTCTCCCACACAAGGTTGGAAGCTCTTAAAAAATCAGTATCCTTTTTATTCATCCTCGTTATCTACAGCATTCTTCATAATATCTAACTCATAATAAACTCTCCATAAATTATTGTTGGATTAAATAACTAGCTTGAAACTGATTTGAAGGCCACAGTAAAATTCTCCTGCAGCTTCTTCCAGGCAAAACAAGTCCTGTTTTCAATTTTTTTTCCCATTGATTCTAATTGCCTTAATTTTTGCTTTCCATTCAGAACCTTCTTTAAAAATAGGGAACAGAGGGGCACATGGGTGACTCAGTCGGTTGAGCATCTGCCTTCAGCTGGGGTCATGATCCCAAAGTGCCAGAATTGACTCCCACGTTGAGCTCCCTGCTCAGGGGGGAGTCTGCTTTTCCCTCTGCTCCTCACCCCACTCTCATGCTCTCTCTCTCACTCTTTCTCCCAAATAAATAAATAAAATATTTAAAAAAAGAATAGGGAAGAGATAATCTGAGGAATGGGAAAAACTATTTGCAAACCATGTATCTGATAAAGGGCTAATATCCAACATATATGAAGAACTCATACAGCCCAATACAAAGAAACAAAACAAAACAAAAACACCAGATTACCTGATTAAAAATGGTCAAAGGACCCAAATAGACAGATCTCCAAAGAAAATAATATGAAAAGCCCACAGTACATGAAAAGATGTTCAATATCACTAGTCATTAGGGAAATGCAAATTAAAACCAGACCGAGACATCCCGCATGCCTTTCAGCCTGGCCATCATCAGAAAGACAAGAGACAACAGATGCTGGCGAGGGTGTGGAGAAAAGTGCACAGTTTGGGGGGGATGCAAACGGGTGCAGCCACTGTGGAAAACCACATGGAGGTTCCTCAAAAAATAAAAAATAGAGCTACGCTACAATCCAGTAATTCCACTTTGGGCAGTATATCCAAAGGAGATGGAAACCCTGTCTGGAAAGGGTTATCTGTACCCCCAGGATCACAGCAGCATCATTTACAGTAGCTGAGACGTGGAAACCTAAGTGTCCATCTAGGAATGAACACGTAATGTAGTTGTGGTACACATCAACAATGGAATGCCATTCATTCATAAAAAATGGGGAAATCCTACCATTTGTGACAACACGGATGGACCTTGAAAGCATTGTGCTAAGTGAAATATGTCAGAGGAGACATACTTACCTCACTTATATGTGGAATCTAAAAAACGCATAAAGAGATCAGACTGGTGTGGTTACCAGAGGCTGCAGGTGGGGCAGGGAGAGTTGGCGGGAGGTGGTCCGAAGGCACAAAGGTGGTGGTGAGTCGGACCGGGGATGTGATGCCCAGCCAGTGACTGCGGCTCATGCTGCTATAGGACAGACAGGGAAGTAGTTAAAAAAAAGTAAATCCCGAGAGTCCTCATCACAAGGGGAGAACTTTCCCTTTTTTTCCTTTTAATCCTATCTATAAGAAAATACGGATGTTAGCTGAACCCATTGTAGTCATTTCGCAACACGTGTAAATCAGACCACCACGCTGCATGCCTAAAACGTACACAGGGATGTGTGTCAGTTACCTCTCCATGAAACTGGAGGGAAAACACAAATGGAGAGATGTTGGTCACAGCGTACGAACTTCAGTTATAAAATGAGTAAGTTCAGGGGATCTAATGTATAACATGCGACTGTAGTTAATGCTGTATTTTCTACTGGGGCACCTGGCTGGCGCATTCAGCTAAGCGTCCGGCTCTTGGTTTCGGGTCAGGTCGTGATCTCAGGGTCTTGAGATAGAGCCCCGCATCAGGCTCCACGCTCAGTGGGGGGTCTGCTGAAGATTCTCTCTCCCTCTCCCTCTCCCCCTGTACGCGCTCACTCTCTAAAATAAATAAATCTTTAAAAAATACTGTATTATATACTTGAAAGTAAGAGACTAGATCTTAAATAGTCTCACCACACACATAAACATTGTAATTACACGAGGAGATGGATGTGCTAAGTAACCTTATTGTGGGATCACTTCACGATAGACACATGAATCAGATCATCGCACCTGGGTACCTTTCGCTCACACAATGTTGCATGTCAGTCATATCTCAACAAAGCCAAAGAAACAAACGTCCTTCCCCGTGAATGTTCTACACCGTCCGTTCTAGTGAGCGGAGCCTTTCCTTTTGAAAACCTCCTTTGAATGATTCACCTCCGGTTTTCTCCTCCAGCCAGTTTAATCCAGGAGATGAATTCTGATGACCCGCTTGTGCAGCAGCAAGCCATCCTGGAGACAGAGAAGAGACTACTGTTGACGGAAGTCCCGGAGGAGGACGGGTGCCGGACCGCCCTGAACAAGACCAGGATCAGTCCTCCGCAGGCTCCTCCGGAGGTCTCTGTTCCTGTTCCGGAGTTACATAAGCAGACACAGAGGAGAGGTCTGCCTCGAAGCAGAGGAAGCCACAGTTGAATCTCAGACTCTCTGGGGAGGCTGAATAGTCTTCTGTTTTTTAGATTCACTAGACTTATTTTCCACAAGGAAGTATAAACTCTGATTTTTTGTTCCGTTGTCTTTCGGAGTCATCTTTAAACAATGGGTTTATTTTAATGAAAATTTGCCCTCCCCACCCCCTGAGCCTGTGACCAATATTTAAGCTCCACTGAAAAAGTAGTATGTTCCTTGCCTTAGATTTCCAACTCCTCCAGCCACAGCGGGGGTCCCTTGACCTGCTTACCCCGTAACAACTGTACCCATAATCATGTCTCCTGATTTAAAGCAAGCCCTGTGAATTTGGGGCCCTTCAGTATTGATGGTTAGAGGAAATGACCCTCCTCTCCACTCGTAATGGATGTGCCTTTTTGGATTATACACTTATAAATCAGAGGGTGGTTTCTGAAATTTGTTTGTTTTGTTTTGTTTTCATGATAACCTGTGCCCTGCAGAATGCAGATGGGATAAGCTCAGGTAAGGACCGCATCTCTCTTCCTAATGTGTATTATTTATTTAGGGTCAGTGTTTATTGCTTGTAGCTTCCAGGCCCTTAAATTATAGCCTCTGGGCTTACAACAACCTACGAACAAAAACCTAGGGATCAGCCAATTCTCTCACTAGTCAGAGGGGACAGCACTCAGAGGCTTTTCTCTATTTTGACCTGGCCAGTCTTTTGTAAACTGAATTCAGTTCTGCTGTACCATCCAATTTACTCTTAGCTGCTCTAGGGATCTAGGTAGATTCTCTCTTGCCCAGCTCAGAAGCTCATTGTGCTAAATGGAACAAAAAAGTCTGCCTTTAAAGAAAAACTCTTTTAAAAGACATAATTCAAATTTGAAGCATAGACATAGCCATCATGTATAATAATACATCACACAGATTACCATTTAATGTCAAATTAAGAAAATGTCATTTAGTAGCTTCAGAATGTGTGTGTGTGTGTGTGTGTGTGTGTGTGTGTGTGTGTGCGCGCACGCGCGCACGCGCGCCTACATATGTATGCATGAGGTGTGTGGCTCCAGAGAAGCTTTCTTCTGAATTTGAGCTAAAGAACTGATTATAGTATTTGGATTTTTCTCTTTAATACTTGAAATTACTCTGCTGTCAGAAGCTTTCTTGGCATCTATGGAGTTGGATGCAAAAGAACGTGCCAGGAGAAGAAGGGAAAACAAAGTCTTAGCAGATGGTAATTGTCAGTCTTCACTTTTCAAGAGCTGGGATGGTTTGTGCTAGAAAGATCACGAGTGTGCCTGCTGCTCTTTGAGGACAGCGAGATTCTCAGTCGGGTTCGTAACGGCCTCGAGGCAGTGGAACCTGGCTAGGCAGAAACGAGTGGCGTCTGTTCCTGTCTGTGCTGCCGCAGGCAGGGGGCAGGACAGAGCCCTCCATCAGCACGTGTGCCAGACCTCTTTCTAAAGCGTCTGGGTGGACTTAGCAGGGCAGCCCCAGGGTCAGGAGCAATCCTGGGACAGTAGGGAGGGATGGAAGGGGCGGGGGGTACTGTGGGCTGGCCTGAGGCACAGATGAGAAAGTGAAAAGGAAAAACGAAAGGAGAAAACAAAGGTGTGAGAAGGGCATGTGGCGGGGGCTGCTCATGAGCAGGATGCCTCTGGCCCTTGTCGTGCGCCCCCCAGAGGTGTGCACGCTGCAGGTCTGAACTCTTCCACATGTGCTAGAAAGTGATTTGTTTGGCCCTCTTTATGAGACATTCACTGTGTAGACTTGGTCTTTGTGGCACACTTGGAGAGGTTCTGAGTTTTGTGCCAGAAACGTTTACTTTTTCTGAGAAGCTCCTTGGCCGACTTGGGATGGGTTTGGAGAACAAGAGCCCTTAGGAAGTCTGATCCTGAAATGCAGAGAAGGGAGTGACAGGTCTCCTTTGGACTGATGGAAGCTATGACCTCCAAAGTAGAATTGCGAAGTCAGGGGAGTAAAGTGGAAGAGAATTTTCCAGTGTGTGGGGAGAGCTCACCTGTGTGACTTCTGTTCTCCCAGCCCTAAAAGAAAAGGGGAATGAAGCCTTTGCCAAAGGGGACTATGGAGCAGCCATCGTGTGCTACAGTGAGGGCCTGGACAAGCTGAAGGACATGAAGGTGCTCTACACCAACCGGGCCCAGGTCAGTGAGCCAACACTGTGTCCGTGGCATTTTCTCAGGGGACAGTAGCCACGGAACTTGTGAAACCAAACACGAGAGCAGATGATAGCTGTGCTGTGCCCGTCAGTGGTTAGCAGCCAACTCTAGTTGGGGGGCGGTGGAAACTGATCTGTAGGGACCACTTGCCACTGTCCGTGGTGTCAGTGCTCTCACCAGGGTCCAATTTTATGCCACCAACTTGCGATGATAGGAGGAGGACTTGGAAGAGCTGCACATAACCAGTTCTCTGCGTGGTCTAAGTCAGCTCCCGCACGTCACTGTGGGTAAAGCGAGTGAAGGCAACAAGCTGTGAGCACTGATCCTGCCGTCGCTGGGTTTGGCCAGGCCCCTCTTGCTGGTAGCCTGAACCCCTCAGGCTTACTTTCTTACTCGTATCGGTCCCTGTCGGATTAAGATTCTGTGACCCAGGTTGGCTGGATAGCTGATGGGCCTTGACCCAGTTTCTCAGAAATGTTGAGTTTCTGAACTCCCTTGTACCTCCACCTTACATCACAGCCGAGCTCAGTTTCGTGGGACACCAGGTAACAACCATCACGCAGTTATTTATCATCTGCTACTTAATAAAGGGACGAGGTTGATAGTTCTCAGTTGAAACAAAACATCCTGTGTGGGCTTATCTTTAAAAGCACTTGAGCCCGTGTGTGGCTGAGCCCCCTGTTGCTTAGACCTGAAAAAGTGGCAGATCCGTGGACATGATTATCCGATGGTCAGAAGATGTCAGCAGGACCTGGGTGAGCTGCACTTGACACCGTGTCATTGACGGGAGGAGCCCTCATCAGCTCCAATTTCTGTAACTCAGGATCAAGGATGATGTCCTGCTGTGGTAGGTTGAGGAAGAATGTCGAAAGCAAGAAATAGGACGTTTGGAGGCCAAAAAGTCTGGAGAGTGATGGTGATTTAATGATAAATAAATCCAAGCACAGTGTAACCTCAACAGTTCAGCAGTTTGGGTAAATCAGACTAGAGTTGAGGCACCACTTACTTGGCCCCATTTCTGGAGAAAAATTGATATGGGGGAGTGAATTTGATAAATGAAATAGCAAGAGGTTGGCCTAGCGGTGTGCATTTCATCACCCTAACGAGATTATGGATTTTTCCATATGCTTCCCCCCCAATGCTTTATTTATAATAGACATTTAATACATCCTTGTTAAGTTACATAACACTGAAGGAATAATAAGTCCATTTAAGGGAATTCAGTTTCTGTTGACACTTTGAAAAAAGCATTCAAATGCAAACAATTGATATAATAATTATAATTCCTTTTTACTTTTCACCAGATTTGGTCTCCAAAACATTTACCTATTGATGCTTTTTCATTCTTGTTACTTTGAAGTTATTTGAAAGTAGAAAAATTGAATTGCTTTTAAAATGTTATGGAATTCAGACTTACACCTAATTCAGATGATCTGTACCCCGATCCGTCTAAATTAGTTACATTTTTATTGTACGCAAGTTTTAGCAGCACTTTGATTAGGTTCTGAAGAATCACATTAAGAATGGGTGTGGATACAATAGCCAAACTATGGAAAGAACCTAGATGTCCATCAACAGATGAATGGATAAAGAAGAGGTGGTATATATATACAATGGAATATTATGCAGCTATCAAAAGAAACGAAATCTTGCCATTCGCAACGACATGGATGGAACTGGAGGGTATTATGCTGAGCGAAATAAGTCAATCAGAGAAAGACAATTATCATATGATCTCTCTGATATGAGGAACTTGAGGGGCAGGGTGGGGGG
>LNAC01000069.1:3004030-3046047 GCA_002007465.1 Ailurus styani
AAAAAAAAAAAAAAAAAGAATGGGTGTGGATAGGGACACCTGAGTGGCTCAGTCGGCTAAGCATCTGCCTTTGGCTCAGGTCCTGATCCCATAGTCCTGGGATGGCATCCCACATCCGCTGAGCAGGGAACCTTCTTCTCCCTCTGTCTGCTACTTCCCCTGCTTGTGCTCTCACTCTCTCTCTCTGACAAACAAATAAAATAAAATCTTAAAAAAAAAAAAAAAAGAATGGGTGTGGATAAAAATAAGCAAATGTAATGAAAAGCTTTGGGGAAGTAATTCTTCCCAGCTTTCCCGAAGAGAAAGCTTATTCAGAGACAAATAAATACAAAATGTGCTGCCTGGTGTTACGAACCACCAAATCACCATTGACTATTTTTAAAATGCCTCCCCTGTTTGCATGCAGTGTTAGAAAACACTTAATAAGGACCCTGTGAATTGAGTGTTGCTGCTTGCTAGAGGAAAAAACCCTACCCTTTCATCACTCTGTTTTTCTCCTGGAGTTAATGTTATGATCAATAGATTGCTGGTGTAATTTAGATAAATCAGGAGTTTAATTGCCATTTGGAAAAGTAGTTCTTTTTAAAATGTGGAAAAGCAAGAGAGAACAGGGAATTTATAGGGTGTTGAATCCAAGCCTTACAAACAAAACAAAACAAAAACAAAAGAAAAAAGAATAAGTAGAAGGCTGCATAGAGAAATCGTTAAAGCCCACGTATGCATTTTCAGTCTGTATGTCTCCTGAATAACAATGTCATGGAATTGTGGCTTCCTTTGTTTGTCTAAAAGGATGCTAGTCTCCTCCTCACATCCTCTGACTTTCAAATGAAACCCCAAACCCTGGAGGAAAGGATGGCACTTTATGGAACAGACGGTCCGCTTCGATTAGTACAGAACCTGAGTTAATGAAAGCACCACACGGCAGCTTCCTTTCTTGGAAGGACTTGGAGTTGGTTAGCCGACTTGTGCCTGCTCCCTCCTCGCTTGGGATGAATGTTTAGATCCCCCTTGAGTTACCACACCGACCCCATGATTGGCTTGACGGTGTAAATATCTCAGCAGAGTTACTGATAAGAATGTCACTGGGCCCTGGCACAGTTTTGATCAAGGGCAAACCTATACATGAATTGGCTGTAGTTGAGGTGACTGATGGGGACTCTGGGAAAACCTCTTACCCTCCAGGCACCTGGGTTTTCCTTTTTTACACCAGGAGTGATCATTGCTGCTTCCCAGGAACTTTCCAAAAGAAGAGTGCTTAAAGTCTGTTTAGTTCAACTTAATAAGTTATTGACCACCTATGGTGACCAGTAATTCATTCAGAGGTGGAGCAGCCACTGTGTGTGCTGGGACACAGCCCTCCCTTACTTTCTGTGCCATGAGTTCTTCAGTGTAGATTGGGTGGATCCCAAGCATTCGGAGTCAATTCTTGATTTTCAAGATTTTCCCCCACTCAAGGGGATCCCAGAAGAGGCCCCCAGGGCTTTTGGCATGGATGGATCATAGTGATGGTCTGGTCTTAAATGTCAGCCCATCACCTACATTGCTTTCTTCTTGTTTATGAGGAAAGAAGCAGAACGTTATCTTTTTTGAATAACCACTTTATTGAGACATAACTGACATAACATGCATTTTGCCCACTTAAAGTATATAATTCAGTGGTGTTCAGTGTATTCACAGAGCTGTGCAACCATCACCATAACCAACTCTAGAACATTTTCATGACCCCAGAAAGAAACCTCATACCCTTCAAGGGGTGCCCCCACCCCAGTCCCCCCGTCCCTCCCTACCCTCAGCCTTAGGCAACCACGAAACGACTTTCTGTCTCCGTACGTTTGCCTGTCCTGGGCATCTCACGTAAATGAAGTCATGCCGTATTTTTCCTTTTGTATCTGGCTTTTTTCTTGTAACATGCTTTCAAGGCTCATCCATGTTGTAGCGTGTATTGGTGCTTCGTTCCTTTTCATGGCCAAATAATACACCGTCATATGGATGGACCACATTTTATGTATCCATTCATCAGTTGATGGACATTTGAGCTGTTTCTGCTTTTGGGCTATTATGAATAATGCTGCTGTGAGCATTTGCACACACGTTTTTATGTGCACATACGTGTACACCGAGGAGGGATGGATCGTAGGGCAACTCTGTGTTTAACCCTTTGAAGAAGTGCCTGACTGTCCACCAAAGTGGTCGCACCACTCTCCATTCCCACCAGCTCTGCCTGTGGGTTCTGATTTTTCTACACTCTGCAACGCTTACTATTATCTTCTTGATTCCCTTTGTCATTTGATTTCCTTCTGGAACATCTACAGTGGGGTAGACGCTAGAAGCCAGCTCTTCCTTTGTAGAGGGGTTTAGGGTTCTAGGTATTTTCTTTTGCCTTTCCAGATCCTTCTCTGCCCTGCCTCTGTGCCTGGGGGGACTGACATCTGTGGACCCATCCCCTGATTTCCCGACTCCCTAACCTGCATTTGGGCTCAGCCAGTGAGGTCAGGAGGAAGGAAGGAAGAGTGAGGGCATTCATTCTCCCACCTGCAGCTCTCCTGAAGGCCTCAGCTCCAGCTTGGCAGTGCCATTCACACAGCTGTCCTCTCCGTTGGTCTGGGGCTCGTCCTGTCCCTTTAGGTCTAGTAGGGGTCCCGGCTGTCTACCCGTGCTAGCCCTGGGCTTCCGAATGTTCCTGCTGGTTGCCCTGTTCACTGCGACCTCGTGCTGCAGAATTACGTATGAATACACCCCCTTGTGTCATTACAGGCTTATCTAAAACTCGGGGACTACCAGAAGGCAGTCGTGGACTGCGAGTGGGCTCTGAAGGTAAGAAGAGAGATCCCCTTCCACGTGACGGAGTGGGGCTCGCCGGGCCGGGCGTCTGGGTCCTGAAGTGAGCGCAGGAGAGCGGCAGGTGTCTCGTGGCTGAGCCCTGCTGTCGGGGCCGGACCTTCCTTTTCTCTAACGTGGGGCCCGTGGCGCTGCTGTGAGGGCCACGGCGATGCGTGTGAAGCCCCGAGCTCGTAGTAAGTACTCCAGAGAAGCGGCTGTTCGTGCTGCATTTTCAAGGTTTGTATTGCAAGGGCGCCCCCTTCACTGCTGTGTCACCAGCCGCCCTGCTTCCTGTGACAGTGGCAACTTCTGCTTCTAGGAGGAGGCAACAGCCTCGTCCTGTTTCTAGAACCAGCCATGGGATCGTGTTTCTGCAGTGGTGCCAGCCTTGCCCATCAGTTCGTGCTTTTCCTCCAGCTCTAGTACTCTGGCACATTCGTGGAGGAGGAATCGGAAGACAGGATTCCTGTCGCTTAGCCCGGAGACTACCGCGTTTCCTCCGAAGTCTGCCGAGAGATCATTTAAAGTGAGGAGGAATAAGGGCTGTTGGTGGAAATAGTGCAAGAGTTTTTAAAAGAGAAACGTCACAATCGCTTCTTAGGGACATTATTTCGGATGATTAACTATTTATATAGGTCTTCATCTCCCGTTCTGCGAAGTCGCTCTGTCACAGGGGCTCTCACTGAAGAACCAAAGCAGTGTTTCTCAGACTTCCTCACCAAAGGGCTGCTGACAGAGCGAACGTGGGCCCCTGCAGGGTCTAGAAGCGGAGAGCACGCCATTTCTTGTTAGAGATGGGTTTTATCTTAAAAACCCTTGCAAGTTTTGGGTTGCACTCCATGGAATTTATCTGTTTGTCTGGATACCACCATGTTATTTTCAATAACGTCTGATCAAGTAGAACTGAAGTGCCAAGAGAACATGCCAGGTACATCCTATGGCCCAGGTCCCGCCAGCTCACCATCCCCACCCCAGCGTAAGGCACGTGGCCCAGAGTAAGAGCACGTTTTGACAGCAGCATACTGGCCACACCTCCTTCCTTATTTCCTGCTGACAGGGTAAGCAAGGGAAACTGGGCTGAATTGGAAATTCACCTTTACTAATAATGGTTTATAAAACACTAGGGACCTCCAAAACGGCCGTGTGGGGTGCGTGATTTCTTTATCCCTTAGAAGATACAGAATGTCCGCGAATCCTGTCCCATCGCATCGTTACGGTCTACATGTTGCAAGAACGGCCCAAAGCTGATGAGATCAGGTCTTCACGGCCCCAGCATAGGTCCCCCCACCGGCTTCGTCACTTTATGTGATCATGCTATTTTCTCTACCACCGTTCTGAAGAGAAGAGCGAGGCAACAATTCCAATAATTACAGCACAAGCCGCGGTTCGCTGCGTGCTGGCCGTGAGCCTGACAACATTCTAGTCTATTCTCTTCAGTACTACTATTGCCCTTATTTTTCTGGCAAGGGAGCCAGCCTCGGAGATTGATTCAGTAAGCCGTGCAGGATCACGTAGCTAATGCTGGTCGACCTGTAAGCCAGTGCTCTGAATCACCTACTCTGTACAGCTTCTCCACTGGAAACTGACATCTGCAATCCCTGGGTGTGGATCTCATTCCTTCTGTGGGGGAAACAAGAGCTCCCAGCGGGCATCCAGGAGTATCTGTTCTGATCTGAAAAGGACCTAAGAGGTGGTCACGCCATCTTCATGCTGACTCAGGATAACACGCTGGCCTATTCCCAGATGTTAAATGAAGCACAATGTAATAATTAACAGTGAGACCAAAGCAAAGCAGGCGCAACAAAGCTGACATTAAAGAACTCTGACACTCAGCAGCCAGTCTTGTGAAATGCCCGGCGAGGCTCCCTGTTGAAGAGGCCTGGGTAACGAGTTGGGGGGATAGAGGAAAATGTACAAGGAGCTCTTGAAACTAACAATGGTTGGCTCTGTGTCAAAGCCGTGAATGTAAAAGTCTCATTCTCTTTAAAAGTAATACATCAATAATGCATGTCAGTGGTATTCTTTATTAATAGTCTTTGTACTTTCATGCCAGTTTAATATTTTTGACACTTTTGAATAAGTAGAGAGACAAGCTCACACGATGGTATTTCAAGACTGATGTTCCTCCTCAGGGAAGATAAGGCAGCGAAGCTGGTTTCAATTAGGATCAGAGTCCTTTGCTGGCAGAGCTCTTTCTGTACGACAAAATCCATCTCTCTCTGAAAACAGGACTGCTTTTAAGGGGCTCTGAGGCTCACCCGAGAAGATCCTGGTGAGTGTTGACACGCGATCAAAGGAGACAGGCCGGGCAGTGAGGCATCATCTGGGCCCTCTGCGTCAGTGTCCGAGGCTAGCAGGGTCCCAGCGACACCCCTTCACGGTGACGCACAGTGGCCCGGACAGGGCTCTGAGGCCGCCGGCTTGTTCTGGCCCCTGGTGTAACCCCGATGCTCTGCCAGCGAAGGGCCGGTGGGCATTTGGCTTTCATGGGGCTCTGCACTGGCCTTTCCTTTCCCTTGGACCATTCCTTTCCTGCCCCCTTGGCCTCATCGTTTGCAGATTCCCCACGGCTCACTCCCCGGCCCCCCGCCTTTCTTTGTGCAGCTTCTCCTCGGAGCTCCTGTCTCCTCTCCCGGGTCCAGCTGGCCCTCAGAACCCCTTCCCGGCCTCCACCTCCCGGGGCCACAGGGCTGCACATGAACCGCCCCCTGCGGCCTGCACCTGACTGTCCTGGCACCGCGGGAACGCCGCCGCGTCTAGGAGCAAACCCTTCATCCCCCCCGCCACCTTCCCGGCTTCCTGCCCTGACTTCCCTCTTTCTGTTAATGACACATGCTGTCTTCAGGCACCCAACCCAGACCTGTGACCTGACCCCCTCCTCCTCCTCCTTTACCAGTCGTCTGGGACGCAGCTCTGGCAGCCGCTTGCCTCCCGCCGCCCCCAGACCGAGGCTGCCCGTCACCCCGCGGGACCACTGCACTTCCCGCTTGTCCTGCTGCCTTTCCCGCCTCTAGTCTCTTCGGCTCTCCCTACCCGTGGAGGCCCAGCTCCGATGCCTCGCCGGCCTGCCCGTCGCCAAGCCATGCCGCTTCTCCGTGGTTCCCTCCTGGGCTGCCAGAGCACGTCCCCGAGGGACCACCGCTGTACTTGCAGCCTCCGGGGCCCCGAGTCGGACGGCCGGATTGCAGATCCCGCCCTGCCGCGCCAGGCCCTCGTCCCTCGCCCGTACAGTGGGGATCATTATCGCATCGAGCTCCCAGAGGTGTTAGAAGGCGTATCTGAGGTAATCCGTACGAACCGCATGGCAAGGACTGGACGAGGTACTCTTGTCATCACCTCCGTTCACTTAGCAGCATGTCAGGAAGCGACGCTCATGAGGACGCACCTGTAAAGGCCTCTCCACGTGGGACAGTCACCTCTGCCTCTTCTGTCACCGTCTGTGGTTTCTTTCAGTTGTCTGCTTTACTCTGAAATGGATGGCTGCTGTCTGGCCAATGTCCCACTTCTGGGGAGAAGCGAGCCAGGAATTCACCCAGGACTTTTTAGACTCTTCGGCTTGCACTCTAGGCCCTCGGAGGGCATCCCTGGCGCAATGCCTCACACATAAAAGGGTTCAATTAATTAACCGTATGTTAGAAGTTGCAGTTGGCATCTTTGTGCCACGTCAGTCAGTCTCTCCGGAGTTGTGATAATTAGGGGCAGGGAGGCGCAGGGCCCCCCGTGCCAAGGCTGTGGCCTCACATAAGTTTCGATCCTGCCTTCTGATGGGGGCATCCCTCCTGATCTTAAGTGACAAGAACATAAGTTCCCGGGATATATGGTGCGGTTTATTTCAGGGCAGGAACTTGCCAGGCCCACTAAGTTGTCCCAGTCACCTCCGCTGTTGACCCAGAGTAAAAGTCCCTCTCTTCTGATAAACCAATGGTCCTCAGCTTGGCTGCGTGCTTACATCTCCTGGGGAGCTTAAAAAATTATTGATGCCTGGTCCCTACCCCAGAATGTAATTTTTAATTGGTATGGGGTTCATGAGCATGGCCTTCCAGGTTCTGATAAGCATCCCCAGTGATTCTGATGTTTGGGTGAGGTCAAGAGCTCTTCTAAACTAAGGGTTTCTGGTTTGTCTCCTGATTGAGTCTCATTAAATGGAAATGAAGACTGGCAGGTATCATTAATTAATTTGATAGAGAGCTTACTCATGCATCCAGGCTCCTCGCAGGCATCAATTAGTTTGGCCACAGATGCACAGAAAAGTTTTAATTGTGAACCCTGGTTGCTGTCCTGGGAACTTGAGTTGTGCCTTCCCTCTACTAGCCAGGCAGTTAGGGGAGTGGCTAATGACTCCAAACCTTCCGAAACATCTGATCAGTCATTCTTTTTCATGCAGTGTGATGAAAGATGCACAAAAGCCTATTTCCACATGGGAAAAGCCCACCTGGCCCTGAAGAACTACAGTGTGGTAAGTTCTGAAAGGGACGGACACCATGTTCCTCCAAAGTTGATTAGATACTAAGCCACCTTCTAGTATTTCCTGAGATCTTTGAGTTGGGAAGGACGTTGAATGTCCTCCAGGAAAGCCCCACCTGCTCTGAGAATCCCTCCTGCGGTGTCTTCTGGCAGTGTTCTGTCGGCCCCGGGAGGAGCATCTCTGGAGAGACAAACACAAAATTCACTTACAATCTCATCACCCAAAAGTAACCATGCAGACGTATTCACACACTAAGATACTCTATTTTGTTAACAGCAGCTTTAGTGAGATACCATTCACGTACCAAACAGTTCATCTGTGGGAAGTATACAGTGCAGTGGGTTTGCCTGTGTTCACAGAGGCGTGCAACCATCACCACACTCAGCTTTAGAACATTTCTGTCACCTCCCCCAAAGCCCTATACCCATTGCTAGTACTCCCCTCCCTTCCCCTCCCCCTCAACCCAAGGCATCTGCTCATCTACTTCTGCCTGTTCCAGACTCTTCTGATAAATAGAATTATACAAGATACAGGCTTTTGTGGCTGGCCTCTTTCACTTAGCATACTGTTTTTAGGGGTCATCTGTGTTGTAGCGTCCATCAGTAATTCATTCCTTTTGTTGCTGAATAATAGTCCGTTGTATCGATATTCTACATTTTACTGATCCCTTCCTCAGTTGACGAGCATTAGGGCTATTATGAATATCCATGGACAAATTTTTGTGTGGACGTATGTGTACAGTCCTCTTGAGTGTACATACCCAGGAGTGGGACTGCTGAGTCCTACGGTAACTGTGTGTTTACCTTTGTTTTTTTTTTTTTAATTTTATTTATTTATTTGACGAGAGAGAGAGAGAGAGAGAGAGAGAGAGAGAGAGAGAGCAAGACAGGGAACACAAGCAGGGGGAGTGAGAGAGGGAGATGCAGGCTTCCTGCTGAGCAGAGAGCCCGATGCGGGGCTCGATCCCAGGACCCTGGGATCATGACCTGGGCTGAAGGCAGATGCTTAATGACTGAGCCACCCAGGCGCCCCGTGTTTAGCCTTTGGAGGAACTGCCAAAGTGTTTTCCCAAGCGGCTGTACCATTTCACATGCCCACCAGCCATATGTGGTTTCAGTTTCTCCACATCCTGAGTGATACTTCTTTTATTTTTATTTGCCCCAGGGGTACAGGTCTGTGAGTCATCAGGCTTACACCTTTCACAGCACTCACCATAGCACAAACCCTCCCCAATGTCCATCACCCAGCCACCCTATCCCTACCTTCCCGCCCCCCAGTAACCTGAGTGATACTTCTTATGATCTCTTCTTGATTACAGCCACCCTAGTGGGTGTGAAGCATCACTCCTGTTTTAATTTGCATTTCCTTGAGGGCTAATGATGTTGAGTCTGTTTGCTTGTGGCTTGTTGGCTATTTGTATATCCTCTTTGGAGAAATGTCTCTTCAGATCCTTTGCCTATTTTTTATTAGATTATTTGCATTTTTATATTAAGTAAACAGTACTTTGTATGTTCTGGATACAGGTCCCTTATCAGACAAGTGATTTTCAAGTATTTATTTTCACTCTCTATGTTGCCCTTTCACTTTCTTGACTGTGTCCTTTGTAACACAAAAAAATTTCTTTAGTTTTGATGACGCCTAAGTTATTTTTTTTCCTTTGATTGCTTATACTTTTGATGTCAGATCTAAGAAATCATTGCCTGATCCATGATTTACTTCTGTGTCTTATTCTCTTTTATGGCTTTAGCTCTTATATTTTGATCTCTGAACCACTTTGAGTTAATTTTTGCATATGGTGTGAGAAAGGCATGTAATTTCATTCTTTTGTATGTGGATATCCAGTGTTCCCAGCACCATTTGTTAAAATGACTGTTCTGTCTCCCATTGAATAATTTTGTCACCATTGTCAATAACCTATTGAACATAAATGCATCCAACATCCCTGGACTTCCAGTTTTATACCATTGATCTATGTCTATTCTTATGCCTATACCACATTGCCCTAATTCCTAGAGCTTTGTAGTAAATTATGCAATTGGGAAGTGTGAGTCCTCTAAGTGCTCTACCTTTTCAAGATTGTTTTAGTTATCCTAGGTCCCTTGAATTACCACATAAATTTTAGGATCAGCTTGTCAATTTTTGCAAAGAAGCCAGATGGAATTTTTTTTTTTAAAGATTTTATTTATTTATTTCACAGAGGGAGAGAGATCACAAGGAGGCAGAGAAGCAGGCAGAGAGAGGGGGAAGCAGGCTCCCCGCCGAGCAGGGAGCCCGATGCGGGCCTTGATCCCAGGACCCTGACATCATGACCTGAGCCGAAAGCAGAGGCTTTAACCCACTGAGCCACCCAGGTGCCCGCCAGATGGAATTTTGATGGGGATTACATTAAATCTATAGGTCAATTTGGGGAGTATTGCCATCTTAATAATATTAAGCTTTCTAATCCATGAACATGGAATATGTTTCCACTTATATTTAAAGAAAAATTACCTATTATACATTAAAAAATTATTTTTGTTGGACTTTAATTCTAAAAATAATACAGGCCTATTGTACTAAGATCAAATAATAGAAAAGTGAAAAAAGAAAATGTTAACCCGCCCCTCTTCACCAAATTCTATTCACTCATTCATTCATTCATTCAGGTAATTAATTCACTCAGCAAATACGTATGCATACTTCCTGTGTTCTGGCACTGCCCTAGATAATAAGAGTACAGTAGCAAACAAGACAAAACCCTTGAACCCTTGACTTAATGGAGGTTACATTCTTGGAATAGCAGTGGCCGGGAGACAGGAACCACGTAAGTAAATGTGTCGTATGTTGGTTAGTGATAAGTGTTACTGAGAAAATGAAACCAGGAAGCAGTGAAGGTGAGATTAGTTATATACGGAGCGGTCAGGGAAGGCCTCTCTGCAGGAAGGGAGGAGTGAAGTGAGCCATGTGGCTGTATGTTGGAGGCGGGGTCCAGTCAGAGGGTCAGCTAGAGAAGAGTGATGGGCGATGAGGTCAGGCAGACAATGGGAGCATCAGGGACTGATTCCCGACAGCCTTACAGGCTTTTGGAAGTACTCTGGCTTTTACTGAGTGAGCTGGGAGCCCTTGGAGGGTTTTGAGTGAAGGAGTGCAATGATGCGACTCGTATTTTAAAGGATCACTGGTGCATCAAGGATATATTGGGCAAAGAACAGAGAACTCGTTAGAAGGCTATTGCAACATACTTCCCAAGTGAGGTGTAATGATGGCTTGAACCAGGTTGGTGTTGAGGGAGATGGTGAGAAATGTTGGGATTCCGGATATATACCGACAGGGAAGCCCACAGGAGTTGGCAGGAGCTAGATCTGGGGTTTAGAAGAAGCTGGATACAGGTTCACTGGCCTCGTCCTTTTGGGCTGCTCTAAGAACTACCAGAGACCAGGTGGCTTAAACAGCAAACATTTAGTTCTCACAGTTCTGGAGGCTGGAAAGTCCAAGATCAAGACACCAGCAGACTGGTGTGTGGTGAGAACTGCTGCTTCGGTTCATAGACAGCCAGAAAGGTTGAGAGAGGTCCCTGGGGTCTTTTTGATAAGGACACAAATCTCACTCACGAGGGCTGCATCCTGATGACCTCATCACCTCCCAGAGGCCCCACCTCCAAGTACATCACGTTGGGGGTTAGGTTTCAACAGAGGAATTTGGGGAGGACACAGTCTGTAGCAGTTACCATGTTTGATGTGTGTACCTCTGTCCTGCGAGACTAGTCTGTTTTATGTGATGTTTTTTCTTCCATTCATTTCTTAATCCTGATCTTCTACATGAGCCTTGAGCTCTCAAGACAGCTCAGAGCCCATTTTTTTCTGTGCTTGTTTTTCTCAGTGACTGGGCAGAATTCTTTTTTTTTTTTTTTTTAAGATTTTATTTATTTCACAGAGGGAGAGAGATCACAAGGAGGCAGAGAGGCAGGCAGAGAGAGAAAGGGGGAAGCAGGCTCCCCGCTGAGCAGGGANAGAGAGAGGGGGAAGCAGGCTCCCCGCTGAGCAGGGAGCCCGATGCGGGCCTCGATCCCAGGACCCTGAGATCATGACCTGAGCCGAAAGCAGAGGCTTTAACCCACTGAGCCACCCAGGCGCCCTGGGCAGAATTCTTGATACCCCCGAAGACAGTACTGCCGAAACCCAGTAACATTCCCCACAAGCTGCAGTCTTCCCTTTTTTCAGAAACTTTCCAGCAATTTCCTCATGGAGAGGCCCTCACTCTCAAATTTTCTTGCAAGTCTTATATGGCCAATGAATGGACCCGCTACGGGCTCTCTTTGCAGCCCTGGGTATTTAAGTAGGCATTTCTCTTTTCCTCTTCCCACAAGTCTCTGTCAACAGTGTCTCCAGCTTCCTTTATTTCCCTGCTCCTTGGGGGCATATCTCACAAGTAGCCTCCTGTTCTCTCTCAGTGCAAGTATCATATCTAAATTTTGCAATCACCTTATGATTATTACCAGCCAGGCACGATCCATGAAATTGAGGACTGGATATTTTCCCATCACAGGCTGGATCTGAAAACACTATTTTTTTTTTCTTTTACTAAGTTCTGAAAGAATGCCTCTTGCCCCACAGAACCAGAGAAGCCTAAACAAAATGCCAAGCACATGCTGCGTTCCCATGCCTGTCTCCTACGCTGGGAGCGGGAGGAGGCCAGGAGGAAATAATGAAGCCCAGCCCTGTGGCGCCTGTGTCTTTCCTATAATCACCTTCACCCCTGACCACTCTTCAAGGTCTTGTTTCTTTTTTCCAGGCTAGAGAGTGTTATCAGAAGATCTCAGAAATAAACCCCCAACTGCAGACCCAGGTGAAAGGTGAGGATGTTCCTGCTGGTGTCCTTCGTTTGAATTCCACTTTCGCTTTGTGCTTCGGCCCTAAGGTGCCTCCCATACCTTCTCTGCACTTGGCCTCAAAGCCACATCAAACCCTGTTAGGCTGCCCGCTCCTCTTTCCTCTCTGTCTCCCACTCAGAACTTTGCCTTCCTCCTTCTATACCATCGTCCCTTAGAGCCTTTGAGGCAGGGCATAATGTCATCCTTGAATCCCGAAGATGGTTTAAAATTCTGGGTATAGACTGGACATCCTTCCTAAAATCTTCCCTGCTAAAGCCAAGTTTGAATGATTATAACGCTTTACGCCTCTCAACCTCCCATTCTCCACAAAGGTTACTCTTTGTGTCGTGATGTTTACCGTTAGGGCTCTGTTTGTTTCTCTTTTCTGTCCCTTCTTGTTTCTTAGATTACCTGAATCAGGTAAATCTCCGGGAGAAAGCAGACCTTCAAGAGAAGGAAGCCCACAGATCGCTGGACGCGGGAAAGAATGCGGCTGTGACAGTCAAGAATCTTCTAGAGACTCTCTGCAAGCCCGACCAGACCCCCTTGTTCTATGCAGGGGGGATTGAAATCCTGACTGAGATGATGAAGGATTGTAAGCCAGAGATGCGTACGACCTGGTGGATATTGTCAGTGGGAAAGGGCGGTGTAGAGGTCAGCCCTGAGGAGGCAGAGAGTCTCTATGTCCCTTCCTTCCCCAAATACTGAAGATCTGCCGTAATGTCAGGACAGAACAGGCCACGTAAAAAACGTACCCCCACCCCAGCGCCACCCTCCCGTCAGAGCAGCGTGCACCCAGCACGTGGGCGGTCGACGCCCCAAATACACTACAGCACAAAACACACACGCCCCATGTATTTACCTCACGTGTGCACACACCTCACGGAATCATGCCTCACGCGTGCTCCTCACATTGTCCACACAGCTGCACACCTCTGGGTTTCCCAGCACCGTATCCCACCCTCACCACCTCCCCCAACCACGGAGGAACAGAGGACAGAATTCTGTAAGACCAACTGGAAGGCTCACCCCAGTTACGTGTAGCAGCTTCTCAGGACGCGTAGGTCATTCTGGAGCAAACATGCTTGTGTCTCCTGCCGGCGAGAGCCGTACTGTCCCCTTTTAGCGGTTCTTGTGAACGTCGCTATCAGGGCCACTTCTGTGCTCAGTGACAGGGTGTCCCGTGGACAGAGATGGGGCCTCGGACCTCCCTTCACTGGTTTCTTGAGAGCGTAGGTTCCTCTCTAGAGCCTAGAAACAGCTTCACAGTAAGGATTTAAGCACAGGTGGATATGCTCGTTCCTCCTGGAGGTTAAGTAGCTCTTGGAGACTCTCGGGAGACGACAAAGTGACGCGCTGTCAGATAACCGACAGGGCCACCCGGGCCCAGTCCCCCTTCTCAGAACAGGAGGTCCCTCTCCCTGGGGCCACAAGTGGCCCATGACAGCTGTAGGTTTCGGAACATAAAGGTATTTGTTTTTGCCCAATCTGTTAATTTGGTGACCTTGACATTCCATAGTGGGTTTCTCGTTATCAGCTGGCTCTGTTTCGGCTACACATCAGCCAGACAGTTCAGAACTCTGATGCGGTTTTTATGAATTCACTCCAGGCACAGAACGAACTTTATTCAGAACACACAACGGATTCAGTCTCATCAGTGAGAATGCGGTCCTAAGAAGGTAGGAGTGTTTGCGGCCAGCAGCAAAGCAAGGACAACCAGTTCCATGTGAAATATCCCTGACCACACAGGCAGGGACTTCCCTGGCTGGTCCTGTCCCTCAGTCCGCCTTGGGGGCCCCGGCAAGGGGCAGGGCTCTGTCTGAGTTTGGCCACAGTTACCTCCGAGAGAGAAGTGGTCAGCCGCACTTCCATGGGCTTCCTCGAGGCACCGCGGAGTCAAGAGAAGTGACCATTTTTTTCTGGCTTCCCACCAGTTTGGGCAAGATTGCCATTTGTTCTTTTACTCTCTTGGAGTTTGCTGATCACATCAAGAAATGAGATCCGCTGGGTCCTGGCTGATCCCATTTGTAATTTTATCTCAAGAAAGACCCGTATGGAAGGGGGTGGTTTGCTAAATTTAGTTTTATTTTATTTCGTATTTCAGTGCTTTGGGTGCAGCTCCTGAGGCTAAGGACACGGACATGGGTCGGGGTCACCAGCACACGTTCGGGTGCAGGCGGAGGCCCGTGAGCCCTCAGGAGGCTGCCGGCCCGCCACGGTGCACGGGTCGGCACGCGGCCATCACCCATGGCCCGGCTCAGCAGCCTCCCTGTGTGCAGCCCCGACTCCTCGGCCTGCGCCCCTGTCCCCGAGCTCTCGGGCCAGTGCTGCCCAGCCCACGGGGCCTGGTGACCTGCGGTTCTGCGTTAGATCACTGCCTGCTTCGACCTGCTTTGGAGTCGGGGTGGACGAAAACTAGCAAAAGGACCAGGACGACTTTCCGGTTTTACTGCTGCCATCCTTCGTCCGTTCTAGGTGCTTTTCCACGGCGGGGAAGGATGCAGTGGAAGAGATGGTGTGCGTGTCTGTCCTCAGGCTCTGGCAAGCAGTGTGCACGGGGAACGGTAAGCGTGGGTCGTCGCCCTTAGTCCTCACTCGTGCTCTGGGGATGCAGGTGCTTGGGCAGGACCGTCTCCCCCCAAGGCCGGGCCCGAGGGATGTGATGTCCAGTCCTTCCCCCAGGGAGAGCCTCAGATCAGAAGAGTGGCCTGTGCTGCGGCCGTGTCCCTGTCCCTTACAGCTGCCTTGACAGTGGACAAAGTCACCATCAGCCAAATGAGCCATCTCCCCCACACTGGGCGCTTTGCAGTCGCGTGACGTCTGCTTGCGCGTATGCCGTGCAGCAGACAGAGCTGTTCCTGTCCTGCCCACCGAAAAATACCATTCCTTTTTGCTGACCGCAGTACCCGTCTCAGCATCGGGAGACTTACGATGGTCCCTGCTGACATCTTATTTATGACACTGATCAGTGTAATACTGGGACAGTAAATGCTACACGACGTTTATCGATCCTGTTCGCACTTATTTACCTGTCTACGTATTAGCATTTCTGGGGTTCACTAAGTTTTTGCACAAGCTCTCTTACCCCTTTTGTAAAGTAGTAAAGGTAAATAAAAATTGTAAGTATTTCCCTCATTTTATAAAAGGCATGTTTTCATAGGGAGAGGCCTGACCTTGGACAGAAAACACTGAAAATGGGAGTGATGATATCTGGGTCTCGTTTCCATAGGGCTCTTGTGGGAAGCCGGCCACAGAGCTGGTGGAGACAATTCGTTAACTAGCACAGGCTGAATCTGAGACGGTATGACTTTTCCCTTTGATTTAGTAGAGTGAGGGAATTGTCCTAAGTCCCAGAGGGCCAGAGAATGAAGGGGCCCTTTCCTGAAGGGAATTAGATGAGTACCACTATCAAGGTGCCCTGCTGCCCCATGGGATTCTGCAGGGGCGGGGGTGGCAATCTCGCACGCCCCACACATTAGGGGGAGGGAGGCAGGGCTCGGCGACCAAGTGGCTCCTCAGGGTGAACCAGACGTAGCCCTCCCTCCCGGCACGCGGGGAGCCCTGATTTCCTCAGCCTGCACCAACTTCGGTTTCTGTGAATCTCGGGTCACGTTTTTCTTTAACATCAGAACAAACATGGTCAGACACAGACTCTGGTGTGCACGCTCTGTCAGATCCATGAAAGCCGGGTGTATCCAACTCAGTGAACACAAAGAAGCTTTTCTAAAGGACACGGGATGCTTATAAAGTTAAGGACAGGGAACGATGTCGCTGATGCGCTGCTGAGTGCGAGAGAGAAGCCGAGACAGGGCAGGGTGGCTCCTATTCCTAACGGTATCTTCACAGGAGAGGTGGGGGTGCCTCCTGGAAGGAGTGAGCTTACCCGGCGGGGCCGCGAGAGCAGGGGACTTTCTCGTCAGCTTTATGCTCCTGTGTTACTTGGCTTATTTACAGTGAGCTCCTTTCCCAGCAGCAGAAGAAAACATACCAGCTACACAAACTGCTCGCTTTCATGGCTGAGTCTCCTACTCCAGCCCATCCCCCTGCGTCCTCTCTAACCCATTCAGACACCTGCTTAGACCAGGAAGCAGGGGGGAGCGGCCAGAGCCGTGCCACCGCCTGGAAGTGGCTGGCATCTCGGAAAGGGGGGTGTGCTCTCTTCATGAGTGTTCTCACGTGATTTCTAGTTTTCTAGAAAGAACTCAAGGGTTGCTCTGGCCCGTGTATGAAAATGGATGGTCTAAAGGCATCCACAGTTAAGCTGATCTTGGTCCCTTTCCTCACGTTCCCAACCCCACACGCCAAGGAGCCTCTGACCAGAAGAACGCTACGTGCCCCCGGCATGGGAGCCAGCCGCTGTTCCAAGCACCGGCTCGCAGGCACTCCCCGAGCCCTGCCCACGCCTTGGCCACACTGGCCATCTTCCTCGGTCCACTCAGGAGGAAGCAGAGGGGCGCGGGGATTCACGACTCAGCCACGATCGGACACCTGGTCGCCGGGACCCAGCAGCCTGGCTCTAGAGCTTGTGCTCCGATGCTTGATTACCCTGCCTCTCACACGAGCGGGGCAGAGCTGCCTTTCCCAGTGGGATGGCGGGAGAGACGAGCGGTTTAACCGCGCTCGTGTGCACGAGGCGCTGGTCCCCTGTCTTGCAGAGGAAAACCAGCGCCTGCTGCTGGAGAGCCCGGACCTGGGCCGGCTGCTGCCCCCCTTGCTGGCCGCCGGGGCGCTGGCCGTCCGCCAGCAGAGCCTGGCCCTGCTTCTGCAGCTCGCCCAGACGCACCACGGACGGGCCCTGATCATCAGCCACCTTGACCTGCCCCGGTAGGACTCTGCGGGCAGGAGCTGCCCTGGGGCTTCCCCGACGCTCGCCTGCCCCTGTCCCCTTGCCCAAACCCCTTCCCGCACCTCCAACACGAGAGGCGCTGGCAGACTTCATTACGGGTCAAGACCAGAAAGGAGCCTGTGGGAGGAGCACTCCCCCAGGAGGCCCCCCGGGGCGAGCTCCCGTCTGAACTCAGTACCCGTGGGCAGTTCCACTTCTCTGAGCCGTTTCCCTCTCGCAGATATCACAGACCGTGTAAACGGCAGCCCTTCAAAGCCCCGCTTGAGAATCCAGCTCAAAACTGGGTCATTCGCTCCTGTCCCTTCAGCCTCCGTCTGCTTCTGCCCTCTTGCTGCCTGTACTTTTCTTCTTTCATTCCTGTCTGGGGTGACACTCTCTGAGTTGGCATGTTCTCAAAGCCTTTCTGGAGCAAGGCAGAGTATAAATAAATAAAACGCCCCTGGAACACTCTTGCACGCCGGTCTTTCCGAGGGTCTTTCCACAGCCGTGGAAACAGAATGGGCCTCTCTTGGAATAGACTATAAAAAATTTACCAAATGCCAGTGACCCCTTCCAGTGCTTTTCAGTCGAAACATTAGAGTTTCTGTGTGAGAAATTACCATTTTTTTATATCAAAAGAATTGCATGTTGGCAATTTTGTGGGGCTCAACCTGGCAGAAGTAGTAGCAAGGATCACAGCTGGCTTTAGACGTGTTTCATGCACAATCTAAAAACAGAAGTTGGCTTCCGATTCTCTTCACTCTTATATCTCCTCTGAACCTGGGAAGGAGACAAGATAAGTGTTATGTGCCCATTTCACAGATGGGGCAGGAGAGGCTGCAGCACATCATTAGGGAATCTCACCCCGCTGTCTTCCGGGCCCTGAAGGCCAGCTCCTGCTTCTGTTCCCAGTAAGAGAAGCTGCCCAATTTGAAATCCTGGCACATCTTTTCTGCACCAAGCAGAGACCTCCAGCGCCCATTCCACGGAGTTGGGAGGTCTGTTGTGCTCAGGACAGGGTGTTTGGCTGAGCCTGGGCTGTGGCCCTCCCACTCTCTGCCCCGCCGTGGCCCCTGTGGCTCGCAAGCAGAGGCTTGGCCACCCCCCAAAGCTCAGCCCCCACGAGCAGATGGATTGTTGGAGTTAAATCCTCACAAGCACATTTCACGTTTCAAATGACTGCAGTCACTTCCTCTATGCCTTCCTCATGGTTTTTCATTTGATTTTGGCCTGAGTGAATGTAGCTGTGGTTGTCCTAAGCCTCCTCCCTGACTCCCCCACCCACAGCTGTCTTTGAATTGCTTGAGTCTTCATTTGAATTTTTCCAGTGTTTTGGAGATTGGCATTTCTGAGCATCTCCCACAGTCCCTACTTGTCTCCAGACTGTCAGAGACACCTTCGCTGATTACCTTCATGCCCACTATTCTCATTAACGTCCATCTCAGATTAAGCAGAAAGAGGTGGAATGTGTTCTCTGAAATGGAGATGGTCTGGCGCAGGACGAGGCTGCACATGGGTCCCACGAACTACCAGAGAGCCACGCATATCCCTTTCCTCTTAAAATGCTTTTCCGCATGTGAGAAGTCTAAGGGACAAATGACTACTGACAGGAATCGAGCGAAGGCCAGTGCCACTTTGTGGAAAGCGCTGGATTTTTCAATGCAAGCAGACATGAGCTCAAATCCTCTGCTTGCCTCCTTCTATGTACGTGGCCCAGGAAAGCTGCTTAACCTTGACAAGCTCCCGTGTCTCATCTGTATCACAGACTAAGGAAGCTTAAGAGAAGTGATAACACGCGGGCCAGTCACATATTTTCTGCTGCGTTTTACAGAGTACTTGATCGGGAGAAGCTGGTCTTGTCTGTCTCATGTAACAGAAGACTACACATGGCCACAGCCAGTTCCATGGCTTAAAGGTATCAGGGTCAAGGTCTCTGATCTTGATCTCTCCCTCATGGTCTCACGAGGCTACTGCAGCTCCAAGTATCACATCCCTCATTAAGACAAGTTACCAGCAGCTGGATCTGTCCCTTTTATCAAGAGAAGCTACTCCTTATTTCTGTATGCTCAGGACCGTGTCATATGCCAGAAGTTCCAGCTTCTGTAGTCGAGTCAGGCAGGATAGAGGGGATAGTGGGGTATCTGGGATTAGCCAGCAATCAGTGCCTGCCATAGTAAAGAAACAGTTAGGATGTGTGGTTTTTTTTTCTATTTCAATATATATTTATTGATAAACACCTTTATGCTGTTTTTAACTTTTTTAACTGGATGTGTGTTTCTTCACGTGGAGAGGAAGCCTAGTTGTTCATGTCTCCTAAGACAAAAACCAAGATGATCTAAGACTGCCAGCTCCTCTTCTGTACGTTTCAGGTTCATTAGCGTTCATCCTCAAGATGAAGAAAACAGATTTAATTGGAGAAGGAAGAATCTGAACTAACAGCAAAATATAGGATTCCTGAGAGCAGGAACACTAGAACACCCTGGAAAGAAGTGGGGATTTGCAGCAGCTTGGAGTCACCCAGGACCACAGAAACAGTCCAATCCTGCCCCACCCAGGGCCCATATCCCCCGTGGGGTACCCCCCTATGGCCTGTGCATGATGCCCTCCAAGGAAGGTTCCGGCATTGCGATTATGCTTTTCTGCATTTGATTAGGCGCTGTAACAGCTAATGACGGGAGTCTTTTCCCAGCCAATGAAAGGATGCAGATCTCACCTCCCAGAGCACTTCATCCTGTTCCAAGAAAGTTCTGACTGATACAAAGTTATCTCCTTGACCAGATATAAACTGCCTGCCCCATTCCATGCTCCCTACGCGGAGGCTTTGGTTCAGTCTAGTGAAGGCCTTACGGAATACATCAAATCTCCCACTTTCTGGTGCTTGTGACATCTGAAGACACTCATCTTTTCCAGATTAAGCATCCTGGTTTCCTTGACCATTCTTCAGATGATTTGACTTCCAGACCTGTCCTAGAACAAGCTGCCAAATAAATCCAGTAGCACAGATGTGGGTGACTGGAGTCCCTTCCAAAAACCCCCATCTGATGGTCCCTTTCCTGCCTCTGTTATTAACTGCCTGATGGCATTGGGTCCTGTGGATCACTACAACTCTTCGTGAAACTCCACAGCGCGGTTGTCAGGATACTGCCCCTCCTGGCCCTCCTCCTGCCCCCAGGCACTGCCTTCTTGGCTTCCTTCGCAAGCTGCCCGTGTGCTGTCACCCTTCCAAGTCAGGGACCCTACTCCTGGCCCTGTTCACCTCCGTGGCCTTAATTACCATGTGTCAGTCCTTCTCTGAGTGCTAGAAGGATCCACTGGACATGCCCACCTCCACGTCACAGGTGTCACTCACTGAAATCGTAAGTGGTTCCTCAAACCAGACCCTCTGCCTGAACTTCGTGTCTTCACAGGTGCACTTCACGCACCCAGCTGCATAAGCCGGAGTCCTGCAGGCCCCTGCGGGTGGGCCCCGCGTCTGCAGGAAAGTGGTATATTGTCACTTCTCCCTCCTCAGCACCTGGACTCCCTTCCTTCTGGCCCTCCTCAGGCATCTGTGCCCATCCCTTCTAGCCTTCACGAGGGCCTCTCTGCCCAGCGCTGTGTCTCACTCTGCCCCTGCCCCAGCGAATCCCCCCATCTGTATTGCCTGGCCCAGGCCAGTTCTTCCCCTGTGGGATTCCCCGCCCCCTGGACCACCCGCTCCAGGGCGGCCTCTGCCGTTCCACCAAAGGGGCTGATCTATGACACACATCCGTTCCGTTATTTTCCTGCTTAAAATTCCCAAATGACTCTCTGCTGCCTAGAGCGTTAATTCTCCAACACTGAGAAATGCAGGGCCTGGGGACTTCACGAAAATGCAGTCTCCACCCGAGACCGAGGGGCCCAAGAAGCGGCCTCCCGGACGTCCACGGCTGCGCCGAGGAAAACAGAGGCCTGTGGGGTAAAGTGCAGGGTTGCCTTGGGCCGCAGAAGGCCCAGCCTCCTCCCCTGGCTGCTCAATGTCCTCCCACCCTGAGCAGCCGCTGTAAGGAGCTGCGGGCCGTCCGCACACGGGCCCTGCGGTTCTGTGCCCCACCATCTCTGCGAATGCCGTGCGCCCTGCCAGGGATGCTCCGCCCCGGGCCCCGTGGTCCCCGACACCGGCCTGCCCGCTCCTTGGAGCTGAGACATCGTCCTGTTTCCTTGCTCTGGCCCCAGAGCCCACCATGTTGCCTGGCCCTTAGTACTCAGTAAGCACTGTTGCTTGCTTGAACAAAAAGAGTGAGCACTGGACTTTCGAGTGGCAGCTGAAGTGCCATCTGCTCTTTGAAGCCTTCTTTATCTCCGTCCTCCTCCACCTGGCACCAGCTTCGTCAGCTTCTGATACACCACCTACCACACGCGGGTCACTGTAGGCCACCGGGAGCCCAGGACTGTGCCCCTGTACTAAGGAGAGCACTCAGCACACTGTAGGTGCTTAGGACAGGTTGGCTGGACAGACAGATGACTCCCGGTGGTGCCAGTCAGTCTGTTAGGGCAGCCGAAGATTGCGTTAGCTTTTTTGGGCAGCTGCACCAGACTGAGTTTGCAATTGGCTGAAAGCCCTTAAATCTTTCTTGTATGAACCAGGCATATACCAGGTCTCCCAATTTTATTGCTTATGTAGAATTTCCAGCTCTAAGTGGAGGACTTTGAATTTAACCCTATTAAATTTCATCTGACATATTCAGCAGCCTGTCAAAGTCTTGTTGAGTCCTTATTGCATCCCCCACCTCATTAGGGGGCCCTCCCTCCCACTTTAGTCATCAGCAGATTAGTAAGCATGCCACTTAGATGTCACTTCTGTGATTGAACTTGGCTGAGCCAGAGTCACATGGCAGAGGCACTAGAGATTCCTCCCCAGTTGACATCTGAGAGTCAATGAACTTTGGTTAAAACTGTTCAACCCTCTGGGAATTAACATTAAGTGGCAGAGCCATTGGCATAGGAGAGTGTTTCCATCTGTCAGGGGGACAAGGATCTGGGCTTCCTAGGAGGACATAGCGAGGCACCCTTTAGGCTTCTTTGACCCAGACGCAGACTCCTTCCCGGTCTCTTTGCAAGGTCTCCTTGTTGGGGATGCTCTCGGCTGGAGGACAGCCCGCTCTGAGGTTGTTATGGATTTTTTGCAGATTGTTGGAAGCCCTGGTGTCATTTCTTGATTTCTCAGATAAGGAGGCCAACTCAGCTATGGGACTGCTCACAGACTTGGCTCTGGAAGAAAGGTAATTTTTATTTCCAGAAATTGACATTTCTTCTTCAACCTTTGTTAAACTGTCTGATCTTTAAAAATGTGCAGTGTGCAGGGAGGCTTGGCCAACTGAGTATCATAAGATTCACTGAGTAGGAGGCTGATGCCTTCCAAGCAGGGGGCTGGAGCTTGCCAGTCCCCGGGTCCGCGCAGGACCCAGTCCTCGATGGGTTTGGAAGCAGCAGCATATTTAAACGAGCCTACTATGTTATGGAGAAGCTTCCTTCCCTTCATCAGTGCCTAACAGTAACTGCCCGGCAAATGCGTGTTGAATGAATGTGAGAGAAGGCACAGTAGAAGGTAGCCTTCTCTTGGGTTACCAGTGGCATTGTAGGTAACCCTCCCCCATCTCCACCTAACTGCTGGGAAGGACAGCAAATGTCTCAGATTTTCATAATTCTTAAGGGTTTTCTTAAGTGCATCTCTTGTCTGTTTTTTAAATTTCCTTGGAAACTTTAGGGTGTCTTGCTTAGAAATGGTCATATAATGCGACAGAGCTGTTTGTGTTTAATAGGCCATTGGCATGGGCTGGGAGCAGGTAAGAGCCACTCCTGTATGTGCAGATGTGTGTGCGTCTGGGCCTTTCCCACGACTGTGTTTCCTGTTTGCAGGGCGCATAGGCTCAGAGCACGGGGAGAGCAGGGGTGGTGTTAAGTCAGCTTGGCAGGAATCTAGGGCTTCCGGCAACTTCTGCATTGAGAAAGCTTCCATCTGAGGTCTGTTGTTTAACATCAAAAAGGCAATTCTCCAGACTTAGAAAATTAAAGCCACATCACGTGCCCAGTGACACTTGGGCGGGGGGGGAGGTCAGAATAAATCATCCATGCACATTGCACATCACATGGGTCCAGACTGTGACAGTCTGCTCCGTTATCCAAGACGCTGTGTTTATGTTATAGTTTATGCAGTGCAGAAATAAATCAAGGGATGTTTTCTCAACAGATTCCAAGTCTGGTTCCAGGCCAACCTTCCAGGTGTGCTCCTGGCCCTCACAGGTGTTCTGGTGAGCAACCCCCTCGCTTTTATCACCCGTGACAGACATTCTCAGGCGCGTGAGCAGAGCCATTGAAACAGTTTACACTCCAGGGCTCCTGTCCTCACTCAGGTTGATGAATCATTTACTCACAGCTGGAATTTACACAATTCTCAGTTATTAAAACAACTGCCATTGGGACAGGTGGAGATGGCATAGGGATGGGGCCGGTACGGGGGAGACAAAGGTGGATGTGGACTGCGTGTCTTAGGCAAAGGCAGCGAGGGGGACCAGTCCCTGTCTGTCCCCTTCTGACCCTAACACCTGTCATAAGGACTGTGGGACAGCCCTGTCCCCTCAATGGCCGTCATCCCCATCAGGAGGATAAGTGGTAATTTGAGCCAACGAAGCAGGATGGAGCAGGGTGGGGTTCTAGAAGAGCATGTGACGGGGACCTGTCCCGAAGGGACCTGAGAGCACATCTGCACCCCCGTGTTCCACACTTGTGGAAATGGGAGCTCTGAGAAGGGACAAGACTTGCCCAAGTTCTCCCAGCTGATTGGTGGCATCTGCAGGATGAAGCCCGAGGCCCCCCCATCCCAGGCTAAGGTGCTGGGTCTCCTCCTCTGTGTGCCTCCATCCTGGTGCTAGTGTGAGCCTGTTGACACCCCTGGGTGACATTACGCTCTCTGGTTCCCAGGCATTTTCGTGAGGGACGCCCCTCAAGATGGCTCTAGCATTGTTTGCCTGCTCTCTGCGGACTTTCTTTCTCTTGACTCCTTTTAGAAGAGAGACCCCCTGGTAACCAACCCCTCGGCTCTCTGCCGGTGCATTGCCCTCATGGGGAACCTCAGTGCTGAGGCGGCCATCCGAAGACAGATGTCTGCCTCTGAAGAATTCCGGGAGGCCTGTCTGGACCTCATGGTATCGTAACTTTTCTAGTCAAAATTAGTCTTTTCCCTGCTTTGGGAACACTGGCTTCTTGTTGATTATCTGGCTTTTCCAAAAATTCTGTTTGAGGGTACTGGAGCTAGTGGCTTATCCCTTCTACAACCATAGACTTTGTGGGTGGCCGGCCTCACAGAGTCCTCCAGGTCAAGCCTCAGCCCCCCCGGAGAGGTTTGAAGGGTTTTCTGGTAGAGTTGACTACCCCCGTCCCTTGACTATGCCCCTCACTCTCCAGTTTGAACCCAGGACCAGGCTGAGCCAGAGTCACGTGGCCTAGGCACTGGGGACTACCTGCAAGTCTCCTGCACTAACACTCATCCATGGAACTGGTCTCTGATCTCCCAACATCCCCTAGGTCCACGACATTGACGATTTAGGGAGTGTAAGTAATGCTGGAGCCATTGCCAAGGAGATGAGATGACCATGAAAAGCTGTAGGGCAGAAAGGTCATTGATTACTTTGCTTGGTTTTCAAAGGCCAGGTGTCAAGAGGATGTGGACCTGTTCAGAGAGGTCTTGTACATACTCCTGGGACTTGTGATGAACTTGTGTCTTCAGTCCCCCATCGTCTATGAGGTACGGCATTCCTTCCTCCCCGCTGGGAGCCCTGGGACACCCCAGGCCTGTGCCATTGCTAGAACCGCCCTTATCTTCATGAAGAAAATAGCACGGGCACTCACACGCTGGCAGCGGGAATGGGGAATGCTGGGCAGATGCTCTGTCACTTTGTTCCTCTGAGAGACAGAGGAGTCACTCAGGTGTTCATCCAGCAAATGGATGCTTTGAGCATCGTGCTAGGTTCTGCATTTACCAAGTCAAACAAAATGGGTTCTCTGATCCCAAGATACTGCCTCGTCATTAGGGAGACAGCTGTGGGAAGAAGGAAGAGTGATAGAAGAAGGAGTTGTGAGGGAAATATGGACAGAGCATGGCCATGCTGAAGAGCGAGGGACCAGTTCTGTTTGCTCAGAAGCAGCTCCACAAAGGATTCAGATTAACAGGCTGTTCACTGTTCCTCCTCCCTCCCTGTCATTGCAGGTTTGGGCCTCGGAGGTGAACAAGAGGTGCCTCTTTCTACTGAACAGCCAAGATGGAGGGATCCTGACAGTAAGTGTCTCCCAGGGAAATCCAGAAACAGTTTCCTTTGTTGTTCCTGGGGATTCCCCCCCCAGTGCCCATCTGTGGACCCCCTAGAGTCAGTCCATGGACCCAAGTTAAGAATCCCTTTTCTGTGTGGTTTGTAACTCAACAACTTAAACAGTGTAAATGATCTGATTTGTCCTAGTCCAAGATATCCGTGCAAATTGGAGAAACCACAAGATTTTTAGATTCTCTTTTTGCACAGTCAAGAAAGCCCGGCCTGTATTTTGAAGCCCATGACCCTGGAGGTTATTTATGCACAATGGTTTTAGCCCCCTTAGGGATATATGCTGGGATGGCCTTCTCATTTCTGTTTCTGACATTTGGAATAAGAACACCAAGAAAGCCCTATGGTTACACAGAGCGTCTGCTCAGTATGATTCAGTAGACCGTTTAGTGCCATCCTAGGATGGGTTCTTTCCTCACCTAAGTAATCACCCCAACTTCCCTGCCTATTAGGTCAGGGCCCTAGTGCTTAGAGAACAACTAAGGCACATCCAGCAGGTCTGGGAAACCAGCCCTTCCAGGAGCACAGATTGGGGACTGGGTCCAGGATCATAATAAAGATTCTGCGCAGATCTGACAAATCCTATTTGGGGCTAGTGTGCCTACGACTTTCCTGAAGTCAATTCAGACATGATCGGATGGAGGCTTTTAATGTGAACTCTGGGAATGTGTGGTGGGTCTCCAGGTTCACCAGAAACCCCTAATACTATATAGACAATTTTGAGAGTATATGCATTTTCATGGGAAAGGAATCATGGCTTTCATCAGATCCTCAAAAAAAAGATCCATGACCCCAGAAGTGGTGAGCACCACTATTCTCAGGTGCTTGGGTTTTTCTGAATGGTTTAGACCAGAGCGAGGCCTAGGGTAGTTCTGAGTTAAGCCTTCAAGTACTCTCCTGGCCAGATTTTCCCAGGACTCTGCCTGTGCCTCAGTCCGGTGCTGACCTGCTTGCAGAGCAGAGCAGAGCTTCACCGGGGGATCTGGTCCTTCGCTAGAGGGCTCTCCCCACTGTCTTGGGCCTAAAAAGAGATTCTTAACGTCAACTATAGCAACACTCTAGCACCTGCAGGGAGCAGTTGAAGGAAACAAAACTGATAATATGGTAATACACACATTTATCCCTTCTCCCTAGGGAGAACCTCATTAAAATCAGGCTGAAAGCATTAGGGAACAACAAAAACAAAGTTAGAAACATGTTGACAAAACGAACAAGCAAGAGGTCACCAATTGGTTCTTTAATCATTTTAACCCCTTTCTGGAAGTTGGAGAATAGCTGCAAAAGGCATAATTCCTGAAGGAGGGCCAAAGAAACCATGCATACTACAAATATGGGGGACACAGGTCTACCCTGTAGGACCCCAGAAAATATGGAGACTCCTGAACACCAGGTACAAACAGGGCGTGAATAAGAGCTGGGGGACCATGTGTGGCAGCCAGGCAGCTATCACTCAGGTGGAAAATTCGAGCTTGCTTTCTCTCATGGAATTGAAAGACCAGAGAAAAATGTTTTGCTTCCTAGGATTTGGAAATGCCTCCTTTCCACCCGTCAGTCAGCAAACTCCCCATAAACACAGCATGCCCAAATATATTTGTACTGCTTTTTCATAAATGTGCCCAGAAATGGGCATTTTAGGAAAGCCACACGCAGAAATAGAAAAACCAAGATTAATAGAAAAATCAACTCAAAAGAAATAGAGATGACACAGGAAACAAGAAAAAATAACTATTGTTTGTGTCCTTGGGAAGATTCAAGATAGTGTTCTATCTATAAAACAGTAACAGCTAGCTATTTAAAAAAGAAAAGGAAGGGAGGGAGGAAAGAAGGGAGGGAGGGAGGAAGGAAAGAAATTGGAACCGGAAAATCATAAACGGAATTCTCCCAGAAAGTAGAACAATCAGACAAAGATTCAGACAAGATGAAGGAAAAGCTCCGAGACCCCGAGGGTCAATCGAAGAAGTCTACCACCTGGTAGAGGGCCTGCACAGCACTGCGGGGTGTCCAGGACTTGCTTTGTCAGAGCTGAACTGGTTGGTTCTGTGTCGAGCTGAAGTGAGCCAGACCTCTGTGTGCCAGGGGACCGTGTTTCCAGCCCTTGGAGTCACCTGTCGCAGCTAATGAACGCTGCTTACCGTGTGGGCCTCCATATTTGGAAAGCCAAGGTGCGGGTTTTGCTCCCCAGGCTAATGACTGCTCTGCCTCCCCGAGCCACTTGCTGACTTGTCAAGGTCATCAGCGTTTCTGGACAGAACGGTTAATCACTTGCCTTTCCGCTTCACTCAGAGAGCTGCTGGCATCCTGAGCCGCACCCTTTCGTCCTCCCGGAAGATGGTGGAGGAAGCCCTGAGAGCCGGCGTGGTGAAGAAGATGATTCAGTTCCTGAAGGTAGAGTGAGCTCCTCGGGGACACACACCTGAATTCCAGGACCGTCACAGGTCACCTGGGGGTGGGGGGGAATTAGGGAGGACTGTGTTCAGTTAGGGGCCGCCACTGTACCCCTGCCCGACGTTATCTTCTTGACTGAGGATTCCTTCCCCCGTCGCCCACACAGCACTCTGAACCTCAACCTAAGATTGCTGAACACGTAAGGAAGTGGTCCACAGAGAAGCAGCATAAAGACTACTTCTCAGGCAGGCCTCGCTTCAAAGCGTACGGCTTCTTTCCCTGCAAAAGACAGTCAGAGTGGCTTTCCACAAGGTCCCACGGGCCCCTCACTCCACTCCCGTTCTGCTCACCGCGCTTTCCACGGCTGCCTGGACTCGCTTTGTGCAGCTCGCATTGTGGGAGACGGAGGGTGCAGCCTTGCCGGGGGACAAAAGGGTGCTCGTGCTCTGAGCGGGTCAGGGGCACAACTGAGCAGATGCGCTGAGGGGACCCGGCGAGCTTCACCCACCCGTGGTAGTGTGACGAGCCCAAGGCAGGCCCTCTCATCAGGGCCCAGGCTGAGCAGGGCCGGGAAGCGTGCTCCGTCGGGGGCCGCTGCTGGGACGCGGCAACACTGAGGGGCCGAGGCAGCGGGCCGGACTTCACTACATGTGGATGATGACCACCACTCACTCCGTGTGGCTTTCACACACCCGCCGGAGCCTCCTGATCACAGGCACACACGTGTGCATCTTAAAGACCCCACCCTGGGTGATTTTGAGGATTACGATTTGACAGTTGTCACCTCTTAAAATGATCTAGACTTGTGATGTTCTCCATGCAGGCCTGACAGCCTGACAGCCCTAGCAAGTCACGCCCCATTCTCCAGTAGTGAAATGACAGGGGGTCGGGGTGGGTGCGGTGGGGCTCTTCCTCTCTTTTTGGTAGACCTGCCAGCCCACAGCACCCTCCCCTCCTCAGCCACTGGCTCTGAAGCCTTCTATGGGCAATTCCCGGGTGCGGGCCAGGCCGCAGCCCCGTCGGAGTTCCTGTCGGGCTGTGAGCTGTTACTGGGGATGTGAGTGACACCAGCCCGACAGGAACTGGCCTGCTCCCCGGGAAGCACGGGCCATTCTCGGTGTCTCCGCAGTTCCAGAAGCCGCGCGAACACAGGCCCAACTGCTCACTGCTTTCTGGCCCAGAACATTCCCGGGATTGACTTCCTTTTTCTGATTTCATTCTGAAACCCAGACCGGGGGCCAGACGGCGTCCCGATACGCCATAAAGACGCTGGCTGTCTGCACGCGTGACTCTCACGAAGCGCGAGAAGAAGTGATGAGACGGGACAAAAGTAAGTGACGGTTTCGCTCAGCGGAGCCCACACCCCCAAGTCTCAGCCACCCGGAGCTGCGGAGGGAGCCGGGGCCAGGAGCGGGGAGGGACGCACGGCCCCGATTCCCACGGGGTTCACCGCATCACACGGCCGTTTGTCCCCGTTCTGGAGACATTTCCTTAGCCTTCGGCTGCGCACGCGGGGCCCTGCTGGGGCCCGGCTCAGGGAGATCGGCGGATGCGGGGAGCCCCCCCAGGTCAGCGGAGATTGCTTCTGCAGTGCTCTGCTGAGCCTGGTCGGACACGGGTTCTCGCCCTTCACGGGGTGTGGGGGGACGCCGCCACCCTTTAGTGAACTGGGAAGACAGTGGGGTCGGAGCCGGCGTCCGTGTGGTGACGGAAAGTGGCTGCGGGCATCCCCCGCAGGCCAGCCGGCTGCCGCTCGCCCTCACAGCCGCTCGGGAGTGCACGGGGAGCGGATGGACTGGGCCCTCCTGGGTCCCGCTCCTGGTCCCGCGACGACAGGCAGCAGGCCTGCGGCCTCCCCCTTAGGGCTCGCGGGTGGGGTGTCGGGGTTGAGAACGGGGACTTGCAGGGAGACGCGTAGCATTCAGTCGCCCCCCCCCCAGCGGCCGTGTGCCCCCAGGCGCTGCTCCGGGCCCCTGAGGAACGTCAGAGACGCGCGCGGCCGAGGAGGGTCCCGGCGCTCAGCAATCCCTGCTCAGGGACGACCCACCAGAGCTGCCGGGGACGCGCCTGGGGCCCCTCGCATCCTGTCGGGGTCCGGAGGGACGGACGCTTGTTCTCTCCCCCCGCCCAGAGTTCGGCCTTCTGCTGAAGCTGCTGGGCTCCGACGACGAGGCGGTGGTGGGCAACGCGGCGCTGTGCCTGGGGAACTGCACGGAGGCGGCCGGCGCCGCGCGGGCCCTGCTGAACACGGACGTGGTGCGGCTGCTGCTGAGGCTCGCGGCGGGCGACACGCAGGGGCCGGCCGTGCAGCTGAACGCCGCCATCGCCCTGGGGAAGCTGTGCACGGCCGAGCCCAGGTACGTGGCGGCTCCTGCCCGGGCCCGTGGGGCTCACGTCCCCGAAGGCGCCGCGCGGGGGCTGGGCCTCGGTGCCACCCAGGACCCCGGGGGCGGGGGGACCCAGTGCTTCCTGAGCTCGCCGCTGCTCGGCCCCTTCCCACGCAGCCCCCCAGCTTCACACTGCTCGGGGCCTGGGCGTGTGGGAGGACGGCCGGGAGGGTACTGTTCTTGCCCTGGAGGGGCCTGAAGCCAGGGGCAGAGGGGCCTGTCCCAGCCGCCTGGCAAGCCGGGCGACAGGGCTGGGCGTGAGCTGTGCGCAGCTTCTCTTTTAGCTTCTGTTCTGCCCTGGCTGGGCTCTGATGTGCTAGAACACCGGGTCACTCGTGCTCCCAGCAGGGCCCCCCATGTCTGAGGGATGGAGCCCCGGCATAGCAGGGGTGCCTCCCACGGGCAGGGAGCAGCACTGGCCTGCCTCGCTCCTCCTCGCCCAGATGGACTCCTCCAAGTCCTCCTCTGGAGAACGAGAGGGTTGGCTTTCGTGTCTGATTGTCCTAACGGGAGGTCTGGATAAAGTCTGTCTTCTCCAGAAAGCAAGGCACATTGGCCGGGATAAGCTCCAAGTGGCAGCCTCCCGGGGCGCCCCTGAGAGCGAGGACCCATCAGATCTGCCTGTGAGCCCCTCACAGACGGCATTCTGGAGCTCTGTGGAGCTCCCTGAGCACCGTCCCCGCCGTGACCGCTAGGGCGCCCAGGGCAGCAGCTACTCCCCTCCCGCCTCCCAGCCAGCTTCTCCCTGAGAGGGGTGGCTCCGGGCGCCAGAGCATGCGTGTGCTCCGGTGTGTGCTCTGATTCTGGCAGGTTTGCCGCTCGGCTGCGGGAGCTGCATGGACTAGAGATTCTCAGCTCCACGGTGAAGTACATCGCTGACTGAGACACGAGGCGTCTGTGCACATTTTCACAAACACAGGGCTGGGTGCCATGGGTGGTCCCGGTGCTAATAAAGACTTTTCAAATACCCGTTCCAGAGATGAATATTGTTTCCAGGTGCTTGCCTTCTGGTTTTCACCGGTAATGGGCGAGTGGACATCAGGCTGTCCACGGTGTCGGAAAACCGCTCGGCGCCCCACGCTTTCTTCTACAGTCCCTGCCTGCCCTGCAGGGGCTGGACGCCAGCAGGCGGAAAGCCGCATTGCCCGGATTCCCTGGTAAACAGCCCGTTCTAGAAAGGAGCTAGATTCTGCCGGCTGAACACCCTTCCTGCCCCTGTGGCTGTTCTCTGCTGGCAACACGCTAGAAACATCCAGTTTTTTACAGGGGGGTCTCAGAGTCCGAGTCCTAGCCCAGGGACTGTTGTGGCAGCTGCTCGGGCCTGGCCTGCCACTGTGCCATGTGCTCTTGAATCCGGTGGATTGAGTGGGGCATGGTGGCTCCCCTGGCAGGGAGTTCTCGACCATCCAGGGACTCGTCCCCAGAAGCCCCACCTGGTGCCTTTGTCCGGCCCATCGAAGGATTTACAAATGCCTGTTGCACAGGTTAGATGGTTTTCTGCTTGAAGTACCAAAGCAGGGGCAACTATCTCCACTCTGACCTCACATAAACATCGACGTATTTATCCCCCAAACGCACCCTGGGCTCTCCCCCCTCCTCCCAAATGCACGGCTCCCTTGCCGCTGCCACCTCTGGACCCCAAGCCCCTAAGTGACAAGTCCAACAAGTGACACTTCTCCCACGGCTCAGCACAGTCACGTGGCCGTCCTAGGGTGGCCAGCAGGACCCTCATGCTATAGTGAGCACCAAGAGTGTCGGGCCAGAGTTCCAAAGACTTAGGGTCCCGGCCTGCTACCTGGTAGCCACGTGCCTCCAGGCAAGTCACTTAACTTCTCTGAGCTTCGATGCCGCTTCTAGAAAAGCTAGAATACCTGTCCGACCACTTGTGTTGCTGTGAAGGCTCCCGAACTTCACGGCACTCAGACAACTATAAAGTGCTACACAAAGAGATTACCAGGCCCCATCTTGAGGTGGAAGGGGTTGACTGCAGACATCGGTTGGGTTAAATGTGAGGGCCCCGAGCAAGGGGAACGGCCACATCCCTTAAGGAATCAGAGCTGGACATTTTCTGGGCCGTGCAGGAAAGGAAACTCTCCCCCTCCCCAGAGTTTCTGTTCAGTACACCTAAACAGATAACAAGTGCAGTAGCCCTCGGAGTGAACTAAGAACTCTGCTCCTGAAACTGAGGTAAATAACTGGCACTCTGAGGGGCCGAAGGGAGACCAGCAGCCCTGCGCCCCCAGTGCCGGGACCGTGCCCCGGGGGACTAGAGCGAGCGCCTGGAGAGCAACGCGGGGTGCCTCGCACGGGCCCTGGGGGGCCGGCAAGGGACAGGCCGCAGAGAGGTCGGGGCCTGCCCACCCAGGCCCAGAGGCCAACGAACACACTTCGAGAGGCTGCTGAATGGCAACGGGAGTTGGCCTGAGGCGAAACAGAACACAGAGGAGAAACTTAGAGGCTGCAAAATGTGCTGTTTCCAGAGAGAATTCAGTGGAGCTTTAAAAACGTAAAGGGCTGCCTGTGTCCATAGCCAGCAGGCTCGGCCCCTCCGGTGTGAAGTTCGGGCCCCTCCTCCCTGGCTCTTGAAAACGGCTACTACACGTGTCATCTCTTCCCCAAAGAGCGGGGATGTCAAATTATATTATTATGTCTGCTTCAGAGTGCCTACGCGAGCAGTAAGCTCCCTGCTTTAGGGGCCCGGCCGGCCCCGAGGAGCCCCCTCCCCGCGGGCCCGAGAGGACACCGGGGTTCGTCTCCAGAGCCAGCCCTCCCTGCTCTCGTCCCGGCTGACGCACGCCCCCCTCCAGGGCACCCGGGCCAGGTGGAAAACATGAACTCGGCGTTAGGGAGGGCTTCACCTTGTCCCAGGAGCCGCCAGCCCTGGCCTCCCCTGTCTCTGGGCCGCGGCTTACTCCGGGAAAGCCATCAGCTGGTTCCACGGGCAAAGGAGTTGGGGTGTCTGTCCTAAAGAGAGCGGGGCCAACAGGGAACTTCAGGAGCACCCCGCCACCACCACAGAGGGCTCAGGGGACAGACAGGGAACAGCGGTCCTGGACAAGGTGCCAGCCCCGGTTGCAGAGGTCAGCGAGGCAGGATGAGGTTAAATGTTGGGAGGACCTAAGAGGATGGGGCAGGACATGGCTTTGTAAGCACTTTCCTGAGGATCCGTTACCAAGAACTTAGTGGCTCGGAAAGCCATATGACATGCATCCTATTTTCTAAATTCCTTCAAAATAGGGGCTCTTTAGAGGGCCCGGTAAGAGGAGAAAGTCACTGGAGGTGAAGAAAACAGATACAGTCCACCTCCTTTCCCCACACGAGAGGCTGTCGGTCCTCATAGGCCAGTGACCTGCAGGCCCGCACGGAGAGAATGAATGACACCCGTGCACCGAGCATCTGCTCTACGCCAGGCACCGTGACAGGTGTCTCTAGACTCTGGCCCAGGGAAACCTCACAAAGACCCTGTCATGCGTAAAGAAACGAAAGGAGAAAGATGCTAGGTACTTCTGTCCCAGGATCAGAGAGGTGGAGTAGGGGAGCCAGAATTTCACTCCCGTAAACGTTCCTCCACTTAGGGGCATGGCTTGGGGGAAAGTCTCCTAGTTTCTCTGAGCCTTTGTTTCCTCTCTATAAGATGAGAGCCACGGTCTCTACTTGGAGAGTTCTTGGATTTGAATATAACTTACCTGAAGTGCTTGGCCACCCGCAGTGACGGGAAGACAGAAGGCATTTACTTCACGGTGACTGTTCTGAGCTGGAAATTACCATGAACTCACTACCTGCCTCCTCCCACTCTCACCAAAATCTGCTCATCTCCTAGGTACCCCCATCTCAACAAAGGCGAGCAGTTATCTGGCTGTTGTGTTTGCCTTTCCCTCCTGTGCCTGGTGGCAAACACGAGGGTCCCCCAAGACCTGCCCTCTCCTACCCCCAAGGCATCAAGATCTGATGGCCTGGGCCAGGTGGGGTTCTGAGCAGCACGCACTGGTGGTGTGACAGTGCCGGTTACCAGGAGCGTGTGACCAGGGCCTGCATGAGCCTGGGGCCCGGCGTGCGGTGGGCTGGGAGCCCTGACCTGGGAAGGGCCTCCAAAGCCCCCTTGCCACACGGATGTCCCCTGTCACTTGCGGTTTGTCCTCAGTCTAGAATCAGGAAAACCTGTTGATTCCAAAAACTGCACTCATTCATCAAAATCCCGGCAGGGGCTGTAGGCCCGCTAACTGCCCTGGAAAGGGAGCGTTTAGTGACAGCTGACCGCCACCAGCTCCATGACTTTTTTTTTTTTTTTTAGCGAGATGACCTCTAATTTGATCTCAAATTCAAAACAGCAAAATGAAGAATGGCTTCTCCCAGGGGCATTGTGCCAGCTGGTCTGATTTTGCCCTGGGGCCAAGATCGGATTTCTCCAGCAGGGGTGGAGAGGGGCCCTTGGGTGCCAGCGACTGCCCATGGGCTCCGGCCACCCCAGCCTCTGGTCCGCCCAGTCCCGGGCTGAGCTCGGGTGGTGGGAGTGTTGAGAGGCGCTGCTCCTGTGAGCGTGGCTGCCTGCCAGACGTGCCAGCTCAGCTCAGACTTAGCATCACTGCCCTGTCACATGGCTAGCTCTAACTTCCCATTTGCACTGTTAATCTTCAGCCGCTCCATCTGGTCCTGGAGTCCAACACCGCCCCCCCCCGGAGCCCCAGGTCCGCCCACATACACGCTCGCACCCGCAGTCTGCCTCGCTCTGCCGCGGAGAAACGAGTCTCCACGTAAAAATGGGTTGGTTCACACATAGTGGGGACTTAGGCCAGATCAAAGGCCCGCAAGATAGAAATACTGAAACGGGTGATGAGGACAACGGTTTCTAGAATGTTCAAGCTGAAAATAACTCAGGGACTATTGAGTCCGGCATCTGCTTTATCGGAATCCATCTGAATTCACTAGCTAAATACAATTCACGTGTCTAGCCCATGCCGCATCATTTACAAAGAAGGAAACCAAGACTGCCAGCGGCCGGTGCAGAGAAGGGCAGGGGCCCACAGGAGGCACCGGGAAGCAGAAGGCACGGAGCCCAGAGTTTCCATTCTGGGTCTGGGTGCCTGGGCTCAGGGCCCAGTTCCACCTGTTCTAACTTCACACCCTCCATGTGTCGCTGAGCCCCTCCATCGCCTTGTCCATAAAAGGCAGGGGTGGGTTTGAGATCAGGATTGAAGGAAGTGACTTCTGGAAGGCCCTCAGCATTGGGCTGGGCACACGGCAAGCCTGCAGGAAACAGCAGCCACCGTTGGCGGTCACTATACTCAGTCAGCTGCTTCCACGGGCGCCCCCTGCCTGGCCAGCCATCTGTGCTCTTTCCCAGAATTCTTAAATATGGGGATTCTTATCAGGGTCAGAAGCACTGGTACGTGACTCTGCCCAAAGGTGCACCATGGAGAAGTGTTACCCAGGGTGTAGACGGGCCTCCCGAAGTGGAGGGCCGGGCCAGTGAGGGTGGCCGGTGGGAATCGAGGCGAGAGGGGACGCAGGCACGGGAGAGCCCTGGGGCTGAAGACGAGCATCTGATGGGAACTCTGCACCGTATTCTGTTTCTGGGCGAAGGGGCTCAGAAGCAGACAGGCACGCTGTACCAGTCTCCTTGCTGAGTCCCTGTCCTCTCCCTGTCTTCGGAGCCCCCTGCACACTGCAGCCCAAATAATCCTCTTAAACCCTACTTTGGTTGTGATGTGTCCCCTCTTAGCCACCTTCACACTACCGCCCGCAGGATCAAGGGCAAACTCCCCTGCTGGCGAGTGTGCTCGTGCGGGAGGGCTGTGCGTCCGGGGGTATGCATACAGGCGTGGGGATGGTAAGAACGGAGCACTTTTTTACTTTTCTGAAGTTTTGCCAATAAAGCACTCCTGTTATTTTACTTGATCTACTGTAAGATGGCCATGCACTTCTTACACTGCATGTAAGTAAGAGCTATGATTCGTAGGTTTTAGGTATAATTTGAAATAAGCATACCTATTAATACCCCCAAAGTATTTTTTCTTATAAGTAATATTGACAGGGGCGCCTGCGTGGCTCAGTCGGTTTATTGTCTGCCTTTGGCTTGAGTCATGATCCTAGGGTCCTGGGATCGAGTCCCACATCGGGCTCCTTGCTCAGCAGGGAACCTGCTTCCTCTTTTCCTGCTACTCCCCCTGCTTGTGTGCCCTCTCTCTCTTACAAATAAAATCTTTTTTAAAAAAGATAATTCATTCAGTGTGATCTTGCTGAGCCTTAAGCTGGCCTGGGTTTAGGGTCATATTCTGGCCCCACGTCAGCCAGCTGATCCTGTGGTTCACATCGGGGCTCAGCACTGCACAGAGCCTGAGGCACGCTTGCTGATGGTGGCTCCCCACTACGTTCTCTGTCCTCTCGGGCCAGCTCCACGGTATTTGCCTGCACACACTCTGCTCCTTACCATCCTCCTGCTTCTGCCCCCCCCCCGACTGAAAGCACCTTCCCCCTCCCTCCTGAAATCCTACCCATCCTCGAAGCCCCGACAACATGAAAGTGGCAGGTGCTTTTCACTGAGTACTCACTAGGTTTCAGATCCTGCCAAGGTAAGCGCTCGAATGATTTCCCTTTACTGGTAAAAACACTTAGGGACCAAGCGGCTGGCCCAGGATTGCACGGGGCCCCTCCAGGCACACAGCGGCCCTACTGGGCGCACGAAGCCTACACACCCGCCTTTCTCTCAGTCGTGCGTGGCTGTGCGGCACTTTTCAATACTTCATTCCTGCAGAATTATTTTCTGTCTTCATGCTTTTTTGCCTCTACCACCAGAACTTAAATTCTAGTTAGAAGACCTGGAAGATTGCTGTGAGAAGCTTTGTGGATAAGCAAAAGAGAGTATGTATGTATACAGAAAGTGTTTATTAACCTCACTCTAAGGAGGGCACGCCCTGGAATTTGTGCTTGGCCCTGTCACTACAGCGACGGTGGCTTCCCTTCGGTCATGGCATCCCCTCGTCGGGCTCCCAAGCCCAAGCTCCTCTGCTCCTCAGAGAAGAACCTGCAGTGACCACAAGTGTCCTTCAGAGCAGCCCTAGGATGTGGAACACGACAATCCCCTTGGCACTTCCTCTGAGCAAATGAAGGACAAAGGCCTTGTTCAAGGTCCCACCCAAACAGTCCTGGAGTTTCCAGCAGCATCTTCAGCCTGTGGTCTGTCCCCGGCACATGCCCCCCCCCACAGGGAAGTACTTCTAACTCCCTCAAAAGGGCTTTCATGCTTCTGCTCTCTTGCCAATGACACCCCCATCAGGCAGCCATTCTTTCCCATCCGAGGCCAAGGAAAGAGAAGCTCAGAGACTCCATATCTCGCCCAGAATTCCCCAAGGAAATTGTGGCTGAGCCAGGCCCCAAATCCAGCCTTTGCCTCGAACCTCACTGCGCACTGCCCAGCCTTCTCTCTCCTCTCGTTAACTTTCTGGCCCGGCTGCAGTACAGGGAGGTGTCCGGTCCCCACTCATTCCCTGAGCGTGAAGTGGAAAGTGAAACCCTAACCCCTTTAAGGTTTTATCTGAAAGCCCCGATAATCCACCAGCGGTCAGTTAGATAACAGCTTAAGTCTCCCCACTGCAAAGGATTACCTTTGCAGCCGATCTGGAGCCACACATTACCAGAGGCGTGGGACCGTGGCGGGGGCAGGCCAGTGCGTCTTCTCTGGGATGGTGCCTGCATTTCCAGAGACTGCTGTTCACCCACAGACTGGGGAGCCCAGAGCTTGTCCTTCCATTAAGCATCTTCTCAACCAAGGTCATTTAAAAGACATCTTGATCCTGAAAAGCTCCTCACTCATTCAATAAATATTAAGCATCGACTATGTGCTAAGCAGTGTGCTAGATAGTATCAAATGCCTTTGAGTGAACTAGATAAATCTCTTTACCATTTCTATTATAATTAGAGCAGAGCATCATCAGGGTAAAAAAAAAAAAAAAAATCAGACCCAGCAGAAAGCTCCTCTTGGCGCTAATGTGGTCTTGGCCCCAACCCATGCACCTGGCATCAGGAATTAGAGAAACATCCGCTGAGGGCAGAGGTTCTCCAAACCCCCGCCCTTGGATTACAGGGATTATCTCTGTAAAGTCGAGGTATGGGGGTGGGGGGTGCCTGGTGTTCTTCAAGCAAAGGGAAGCATTTACAAGCCTTCAGACTTCCGTTGGTCTGGGATCAGTGCTAGAGCAGTTTATAAAGGGAGGGATGTGTCTGACCAAGCAGACCCTCTCCTACGTGGTCTGTATTTCTAGGTCTCTTTCCACCTGACTCAGATGTGACTTTTACCCCCCAGGGCACTTTGGAAATAGGTCAGGAGAAATCTAGTGTGCTACTGACCCAAATAGCAGAAGGGAATGACCCCCTCCCCCCACCCCGACCCTGCTCCCTGAGCCCAAATGAATCATGTCTGACAACTGCAGCTCGGCCTGTTCTCATCTTTTCCCTGGGTGTTCTCGGGTCCTGCTTCGGCCACACAGCTGAGGCTCTGGATCATTAAAAAAGCAATAAAGGAATATGTGCCTTTTTTTGTTTTCCAGCTTCTCAGAACTAATAGAATCATATGAAATTCAGGTCAGGAATTGAAGTGGAAATAGTATTTTTGGAATAAGGACTTTCTAAATAGCTGGGCTATGTGCTGCTATCACCACAGCCATCGAGAAAAGAAAATCATTATCTTGCAGGGGCGGCCGGGGAATGTCACTCATTCAGCAGTAAAAGGCTAGGAAACGTGACCCCCACTGGCTTCTTTCTGAAGGCACTCTGAAACCAGCATGGACCAAGAGCTGGCGTTCCAGCTCTGCCCTAGCCAGGTTTATGAGCCAGATTCATCAGCTGACCTCTCTGGGCCCCAGCTGAGCTCCCATCACTTTGAAGACTGGACAATTGGTATTTGCTTGCCCGGTACCCATTCCGCCTGTTCTGATAATGACTCCTTGATTTTTCTGGGGAACCACTCCTCTGCCATGCTTAGCCCCATGATTCAGGTGGAGCTTGATTCTAACCCCGGTTCCAGAGAACACAGAATCCAGGACCTGCCAATCACACCACTGTCCATCCTTTCATCATACTAATTGGTTCAGAGATGGTCATATGACCTGAGGCATGCCAACCAGGGCTCAGCCCAGACTTGTCTCGGAAACTCTTCCTTCACTGATGCTGCTCAGGGGAACAGGAGATGACTTTGGAGCTGTGCTGGTGATTTTACTGTCCTTGGCTTCTCAGAGAATGGCGTCAACAGAAGAAAGCAGAACCAAGAGTTGAGAGCCCTGACATCATTATCTGAGCCGCCAGATCCTGCTGCATCCAAGCCTATCACTGACTTCCCAGTTATGGGAGATAGTAAATCCCCCTTTCTGCTTCAGCCACCTCCCACTGGTGGTCATGGTTTGGACTAAAATACTACAGTGAACAGCGGCTTCCATTGCCAAGTGCCAGTCACGGGACCGGCACTGGGATAAGTGCTGGGCACACACAGAAGGCAGACATTCACGGTTTCTTCTCTCCAGGGGGGTTGCTCAAGGGAAAGGGGGTGTAGACACACAAAATCACATACCATTGGGGCTAGTGTGATGTTTGCAATACAGAACTAGGGCTTTGAGTCCAGCAAAGGCCATGGGGCTCAGAAACTCCTTCCTCAAAGGGGTGCACTCTGGGCTGTCCGTTTCCTAAGCTGGAAGGAGGACGTGGCGGGGGTGGGCATGGGTTGAGCAGGGAGAGGAGACGGGGAGAAATGAAGGACACGCAGACTACACCGAAGCCTGGGGCAGGAAAATGCTCTGATTCCCTCCTTCCCTCATTCGGCTGTCCTGCAGACAGCTCCATTAGTCCCTTATCTAGTCTCTGCTTCCAGACCATGTTCTCCCTCACAGGCCAAGTAGCTGAGAGTCTTTTACCCTTGTGTTTTAACGCACAAAAGATTCAACCTCCTTTGGCCACCTGCTCCCACATCATCATCATTCAGGGTCACCGTCGGGAAATATCCATAGTCTTTGTTTCTATGAAAAGCCAGTCCTGGTACTCCACGCCGCCACCACCACTGGATGCCTGGAAAGGGGTCACTCTCCATTCCAAACTGCTCCTGACTGAGTGCTCCCAGGAGCACCTGTCACGCCTTCTCTTCTGGGACATCCCTGGGTAACTCTTCCAGGAGAGAGAGGATAGCTCAGGGCTGGATGAAAGCCAAAGAGCTCCCCTTTCTTGGCCTGAGATCCCATCTGTGACACCCTATGTGCCAAGTTTCCGTACCCAGATGCAAACTGGCCAGGACGTATGTAGTCTGCTCTCACTGGTGAAAAAGTCTTTCAACAGTTCTAGGGACACCTTGCCTTCTTTCCCGGCAAAAAAAAGCAGAGACAAAGATTCATTTCCACTGTGACTAAATAATCCATAAGTTTCTCCAGAAGCGGAAATTGATAGAATTAATGCAGACCTTTCTACCAGCGCAGCTTCCAAAGATATCTTCAAGCCTCAGGCAAAGTACTCATGGTGTGATATTAGTCAAAGCTCTGTCTTCAGTGCCGGCCCATCCACCCTCACGCTGGCCTGAGGGGCTGATGGAGGATGGGAGGGTCACAGCACACCCACTGCTCATTTCCGCTGCAGGGGGTCCCCGTTGCTCCAACCTGGCCTCAGGGCCCATGACCCCAACACCACACCAGGATGAGCCTCAAATGTGAGGGCCCATGTTTGATTCTATCAAAGCTCTTAAGGCCATCTTAACAGTGCTAAGAGGCTTTGCCTTGGCCAGGGGCAAGCCAGATTCAAGTCCTGGGGCATTTAATTACCAACTGCATGACCACAGGCAAGTTACTTAGCTCCCCTAAGCCTGTAAAAATGGGAATAATAATAGCACTTAGCTCAGGGGATTGATTAAATGAGATAATACAGGCTGATCACTGTGGATAGAGCAGGCACAAAGTGAAGACTCAGTAAATGACAAGTCTGAGCCTCATCCCTGGTCCCTGGCAACAAGCCACCCTAGTAACTGGGCCAAGGAGTCCACCTTCCCCGTGACCAACCCCAAATGCCAGTCCCTCTGAGGGTGGGACAGAGAGCAATGCCAGGAAGGGGAGCTCCCCGCAGACAGCCACCCGACCTCTCACCCCACTGCGCCTACTGGCCCCTTGCTGTTGACCAACACACCAAGACTGGCTGACAGAGACAAAACAAAAACCCCAACATTAAAAGCAGCATTAGGGGCGCCTGGGTGGCTCAGTGGGTTAAAGCCCCTCTGCCTTCGGCTCAGGTCATGATCTCAGGGTCCTGGGATCGAGGCCCATATCGGGCTCCCTGCTCAGCAAGGAGCCTGCTTCCCCCTCTCTCTCTGCCTGCCTCTGCCTACTTGTGATCTCTTTCTCTCTGTCAAATAAATAAATAAAATCTTTAAAAAAAAAAATAAATAAAAGCAGCATTAGGCCCGTCAAGCCAAAAGATTCAGACCACGAAATCCCCATTGCAACTTTTTGACTCCATTCCCGGAGCGGAGGGGGACGGGTGGGTTCCAGGTCCCCACACCCTGCAGCAGAGACCCTAGCACAGTCCTCAACCCTCCAGAAACACTTGGTACATGTGAGCAAGAAAACACGAATCCACTTCCACTTAAGGCTGAGTGGAAATCAAGGCAGGGGGCCTTCTCACGCTTCCTGTTCAGGACCCCTTCCTCTCCGGGCACCTCCCCTAGCCCCGAGGGTGACACTGGGGTACACACGGAAGGCTGAGGCTGAGGAAGGGTGCCGGGGTGGGTACCTCGAGGGGGGACGGACCCTCCTCCCAGGCCGCAGGTCTCAGGTGTGGGTGTCCCGGCCCCGGAGGGCAGGCTCGGCCCCTCCGCGCGGACGGTGGGAGGGCGGGCGCCTCCCCATGCCCACATCCAGGCCGCAGCGGTGGGAAGCCGCCCCCGAGACCCGCCTCGAGACTCGGCCGCAGCCCGGGGCCGGTGTGGACGGGA
>LNAC01000069.1:3056489-3121616 GCA_002007465.1 Ailurus styani
CTCTGGAAGCAGAGTCAGAGGCGTCTGGTTGGGAGGAGCGCCCAGACTCTGATGGGCACCTACTCAAGCCCCTCTAAAACCGACTCCCCTCTCTGCACACGCCCCTCCCCCCCACTCGTTTGCTCTGCAGCCCAAATGGCTCTCAGGCTCTCAGGCTACTTGAGGGACCCAAAGACTGGTCCCCAGTGCTTTCTCTTTCTCTGGCTACCCCCCTCGGTGGAAGTCTGCTCACCACACTAGCGTCCTCCAGCCGTGCTCCGTGCTGGTCGGGAGACAGAGTGGACAGTGCAAGATGTGGTTTTGGAACCCTGGGTTCAGAGGCCAGCCTGCCATCCAGGCAGTCGGCCTCCCCGTGAGAGAGGCTTCCTCTGTAACGGGGGACCCTGTGGATGGATGCCGGGGTTACATGGAGGACAGGATCGCGGGGGGCAGGGGAGGCGTAGGATGGAGCTAATGAGCATAGCCGCAGCCTGCGTCCTGGGGCCCGGGAGAGCAGTGAGGCAGGGGCACACGAGGCCGGGTCACGCCGTCCCTGGGGCAGGGATGGGGAGAGAAGGGATCCCAGGTAGGTGAACACACTGCCCCCCAAGGCAGGCCAGGCCTCAGTGTCCCTGCTTGCAGACGACCGACTGTCCCTGTTCTGAGAGCCCTGGGGAAGTAGGACTGGCAGTGGCTTCCTCCGGGGGCCTCCTGCCCCGCCATTCAGGCCGTCCTCTGTGCCGTCAGCCTCTTGCCCTCACCGGTTCCAGACCAAGGCCTGCCACGTCGCCGTCGTCACCTACGTGACCGGTGTCCCCGCACCCAGCCAGGGCTCTGCCGTGGGGAATGTGCAGCTTATACAGCTGCTGTGTGACTGTTGGGCTAACGCCTGTCACCCACTGGGCCAGGAACTCTGCGGATACACCGATCACGTCCACCCTGTTCCTGTTTCACTTCTAGCACCTTGCCCAGGGCCTGGAGCACAATGGTTGCTCACGAAATCGCCACTGAGGACCCCTGTGGTCGATGGGGCAGAAATGCAGTGTCTCCTGCACCACTGGCCTACCCAGTGCCCGGACGTCTCCCCAGCTGGTGGCCCGCTGGGACTCCTGCAGAAGCCACTAGGGGAAGAAGGGCCTGAAGCTTTGAAGACCTGCAGTCTCACAGGGACATGTGAGAGGACACACGCGAAGTGCCCAGCTGTGCCTGACCCTGTGCTGGGGGTGGCGGGGAGCAGGCGGCTGTTAGAGGCCAGCAGCTGTGAAGGCAGATCATTTACCAATTAAAAGTCACTCTTGGGAGAAAGATGGGTTCGGGACAGAAGCACAGGAGGGCGGGAGGGGAGCGAAACCAGGGCCCCCGTCAGGGGGCCTCGTGGGAGAGAGCAGAGTTCCCGGGCCCCCACCCACCCCTCTGCCCCTGAAGAGTTGAGGGGGGAGGGGGTGGAGCCGGCCCTCCCCCTGCCCCCTCTAGCTGTCACTCTGCTGTCTGGCAGAAAGCCTTGAAGTTTCATGACAGCTGTGGGCAACCTTCCCTGCCCCGCCTCCCGCCCCTGCCTGCCCTCTTCCCCTCTCCTCCCCTCAGCGCCTTCCCAAAGTCAGCACCCCCTTCCCAAACTTCTCGGGGCCTGCCCCCCCTCCCTCTCTTCCTTCCTCCATCCTTCCTTCCTTTCCTTCCCTCCTTCCTTCTTTCCTTCCTTTCCTCCTTCCTTCCTTCCCTCCCTCCTTCCATCCTCTCTTTCTCTCCTCTCCTTATGTCTTCCAATTCCCACAGCTGAGAAACCTGCGTGACTTCGTAAGATTTCTAACGATGAGACGAGCTTTTAAGCTTCCGTCCAAGGCCAGATCTTCCGTAGGCTGAGTGTGTGCTGTGTGTCTGTGCGCACACCTGTGTGTGTTGGCTGTGGCGTGGGCATCAGCAGCCAAGAAGCCCCTGGGGCGTCTCGGCCCCCGGAGGGTCCGCCACCTTCCCCCGGAGGCGGCCGCTGGGTTGTACGGATGCCCCCTGAGCCGGACTGTCTTGCCCAGCCTCCAGGATCTGGGTGCTCCTGGGGACAGGGGCCTCTCCAGGCCTTAGCACTACGTGCAGGTTCAGGGAGAAGATCAAAGTCCATAATTAAGTGTTCAGGGCAAGTTAAGTGCTCCAAACTTTGGTGCTAAAAATACTGTATTTAGCATGCAAATTATGCCCTGACAGTTCCCCAGAGCCTGAGCCCGTGGGTGCCGGCGCCTTGTTTGTCATCATCGCTGTTATTCTCAAGGTAGTGAGAATATTCCTCCTTCACCGCCTTGACTTATATTTCATTTTCAAAGCCAAATTTCTGTTTTCAGGGCAGTGCCAATTTGTGGCTCTGAAAAGCTTGGGGATGGAGGACCCCCGGGTTATGTCGTTCAGGCCTCCGTGCCTCCCCAGCCTGCTCCAGAGGAAGGGGGTCCTGCCATGTGACCGAGGTCAGGCCGAGGGGCAGACACAGACACAGCGGGCCCCTGGAAGTCTACCGTTCCTGTGGAGCCTTCGCTGCCTGGTGGGCCACAGGGGCCAAGGATCCTCAGAGGGCAGGCGGAGGTGGGACGTAGGGACCACCTGTTTTCCCTACCAGAGGGATCAGGGGAGGCCTCTGTGTGCCGCGGGGCTCCCCCGGGGAACGTTCTCCCCTCCCATCTTGGTTGGCAGTTGAGGCCCGGGACCACCCGGGGGCCTGGGCTGAGAGCATTCTTGTCTACTTGGGAGGTGGGGACGGGATGAGGGGGGAACCCGGGCACACACATCTTCTCGGTCCTCCTCGGAGCAGCTCCTTCCCTCCTTTCCCCCAGTGTCCAGCCTGGTGGCCGCAGTCAGGGTCCCCCTTTTCTGGAGGGGGCTGCTGAAGGCCTCCCTGACTCTGATCCCGGCCCAGACACAGGGGCTTTGGGTCCACCTGCCGCGGAGGATGAAGGCTGTCGAGGGGCCTCACGTGTGACTCTCGTCAGAGTTTTATTAGTTTGGAGCATGTGTAGTGATGGTACAGAGTCTGGGGCCCGGGGGCTCCCCAAGCTGCAGCCTCCCCTCCTCCTCAGGGCAGGGCCTGCACAGGCCAAGCGGCATCCGTAGTCCCCCCGCCACAGGCTTCTCTCAGGGGGAGACAGTGGAAGGGAAAGGCAACGGGAGAGAGAGGAGGCAAAGGGGAAGGAGAGGGGGGTTGTGGCAGAGTGTGGCAGGAGGCAGCCCCCCGAAGACCTTCCAGCACCCCAACCCAGGCCCCAGATGTGGCCACAAGCCCACCTTCCCTGCCTGCTCGCAGGCCTGCCCCACGGTTGCTACAAGAAGGGACCCACCAAGTCTGTCAGGAGGCGACAAAGTGGGCTTGGGGGAGGTTCCTCTCCCCACAGACGTTCCTGGGGCCCTTCAAGACCTGGGCTCCTGCCCTCGGCAGGTACAGAAACCACGTGGGGGCTGGAGCGGGGCAGGGCGGGGAAATGGAGGCTCCTGTTAGGCTGGACAGGGAGGGAGTGAAGATTTTTGGCTTGGGCTCCTCTGGGGTTCACCCTGTGGTCTGGTATTTACATGGGTCTCCCAGGACTGCAGTTGCCTGGGTGCTTGGCAGGAGCTCTGGCTTCCCGGGCACGGCCTCGTGGGGTGTGACGTGTCCAGCCCTCCCCACGGCCTGCCCCAGCATCGGCCTGTGAAGACCGAGCCAAACCCAACAGAAAGCACGGTCTCTGAGCCCTGCCTCCGGCCCTGGCAACCCAGGACCCCGGAGAAAGGTCAGAGAAGGCGGCTGCATCTTTGGTGCCAAGGAGAGGGGGCCTCGAGGTGGGAGGGGGCTCCGTGAGCTGCCCCTGAGCCAGGGGTCCAGCCCGCGGGCTGGCACGGTGCCTGGTTCCCGAGCACTACCCCGGCAGAGTGAGGGTGTGCGAGCACGGAGGGGCGCGGCGCCAAGCTAACCCTGCAGGGCCTGCCGGGGCAAAGAGAAGGCCCAGTCCGCCCGGCACCCCCCTGCCCACGGCTCCCCGTAACCGAGACCCGGCCGGCCTGGGCAGGGAGGCGGGAAGCAGGCTGCCGTGCAGGGGCGCCGCAGGTCAGCAGTGCAGGATCTTCATGAAGGCCTTGCGGAACTCGATGTTGAAGGTCGTGTAGATGATGGGGTTCACGGCGCTGTTGACGTAGCCCAGCCACGTGAAGGCGCTGTACAGCACGGGCGGGATGTTGCAGTCACAGTGTATGTTCAGGATGTGGGTGATGAAGAAGGGCAGCCAGCAGATGATGAACACGCCTGGGGGAGAGGGCGGCGGTCAGGCTGGCCCCCGGCGCCCAGCACAGGCTGGGCAGGCCCGGGGCCCAAGAGCACTGCAGGAGGAGTCCCGGTCTCAGATTCCAGGGCTGTCACTGACACCCGTTTGCTGTGAAGGTCACTTTACCTCCCTCGGCCTTACCTTATTCATGTCAAATGGGTGTCATAGCACCTACCCCACAGGGAAGGAGAATGGGATTGAAAACAAATCCATAAGGTTAACATTAGGACACAGGTCAGTAGAAATGAAAATATTTACTCTACTTTTTGGTCACCTTTGAGAACAAGTCTTCCTCAGCAGCTGGAAGTGGAGCATTTGGTCACTGCGGTGGGGGACGAACAGTTAGAGCCCAAGGGACAAAAGGGAGACCCATCTCGCTTAGGCTCCGGGCACCCCTGTGGGGTGGACAGTGGACTGAGGCTCCTGAAGGTTCTGCAGTGTACACAAGGCCACCCCAGTCACGAGTGATGAAGCCGAGACCTGAACTCCAGTCTATCGAGGTCCCCCAATGGCTGGGCTCTTGCTGCGCCTTCCCGCAGCCCCTGGGGACACCTCTTGCTACTTCCTGCTTTGGGGCGCTCTGACCCAGACTGACCTCCCGGCCACCGGCTTGTCTGACTCAGGACCTGCTGCTCGGGTGGGAGCCTCCGTGTGGAGGCATCGTAAGCACATCATGTCCCGCAGACACCCGGGGAGTCCCCACCGCTGCTGTGAGACCCCGCGGACCCCAACCTTCCTGTCACCCCCCGCCACGTGATCAACGGTCAGTCCCTTAACCTGCTATGAGCCTGTGTGCACATTCACCAAAGTCGGGTAAGAACAGCCGTCCGACTCGTGTCACGGGACTGTCTGGAGGTCCGGGGAGGAGGGGAGTGTGGAAGGGTGTCCCGTGCTGCCCTGGGTGCTCTGGGGAAGGCAGAGTCCCACCAGGCCCTCCTGCTCCCACCCACCTGCGTCAGTCCAACCTTGTGTGTTACACTCTGTGGTTTTCTAGGAGACTTTTATACAAGGGCCTTGTCCGGCTGACAAAGCCACATTCAGATGGGCCTTCCTGCCACCCCGGCCCCTTTCTTTGTTCACAGCTCTGGTCCCGCAGGGTCTTGGGTGAGCTGAAGTGAACTGAATTTCCCAATTCCTCAAAATAGCAACATTATCAAAACCATACTGCTAACACTTAACCTGGGTGCCCTGCTTTGCACTTTATAAAATGCTTCCACCTTTGTATACCACGTGACCACCTCAATCCTGAGAGCTAATCTCTTGCTGAGGGGACTCCAGAGAGAGAAAGGGACTTGCCTAAGATCTCGAGGTTCTGGGGTCACTATGGGAGACTGGTCAAGCTCTCAGACTCTGAAGTCAGACTCCCTGAGTTTAAACCACAGGTCTTCCTTGGTCACGTTATATACCCACTCCAAACCTCAGTTTTCATTTGTAAAACGAGCATAATTATAGACTCTACTTAATGGCGTACATCATTGGGTGTGGCCTGCACCCGAGCAAGGGTGAGTCCATGGCCCACCAGCCGTGGTTAGGAAGGGGATGGCAGGTAAAGGGACCCACCGTGATGTGTCCTTTCCTCAGTAATGGCTGGCCAGAGCTGGGCTGGCCTGACTCACCGAGAACAATGGCGAGCATCTGGGTGGCTTTCTTCTCCTTCTGCTGGGAGAGCTTCCTGCGGCTCATGGTCTTGAGAGAGGTCCGGGTTTTGCCATTGGGCATGGACTGGATCTCAAAGATCTTGGCAATCTTGGGGTGGTCTTTGGCATGCCCATTCTTCTCTGGTTTGGCGGGGCTGTCAGCAGTGCTGTGGGGGCCATGGTGGGACGGGTCGGGGAGGGTCAGCTGCTGGTGGCTGGGCGGTATGGGACTGTACCGGGTCCTCTCGGGGGGGCTGGTGCTGGACAGCATCTCCATCTCCAGTTCCTGGGCTCGGCGGGCAGCCTCCTGCGTGGGGGCAGAGAACTCCAGGTAAAGGCTGACAAGCATCACCGGGTCCCCCTGGCCCTTCCCTTTCCTCCTTTAGAGACTCCTGCCGACACCCCAGGGTCACTGCGCTGGAGAGGCAATGAAGGTAGTCACTGGGAAGCAGGAAGGCCCTGGGTACAGGACGCAGGACCCACAGCACCCCTGCCTGCAGGCTCATCCCCAGCCCCTGTACCAGTCAGTCCTTACTAACCCCACAACCGCTTGTGGGAGCTGACTACCCCAACACTTCCCTCTCACTGACTGAGCCCCACGCGCTGAGTGCCAGGTGCCAGGCACCGAGCTGGCTGCAGGGAATGTGTTCCTGCTTGACGCTGTGCCTGCCTCCGGGAGCTCGTGTTCTCAGGACACAGAGGGCCACCCTGCTTTTCCGGCCAGGGTGGCCCGAGGCGCCTGCACCGGCACTCACGCGTGGGCTCCACGGGCTCTTCGTAGATGGAGCCGGATACCAACGTGCGAACCCCTGGGCCCCCACATCTTTTCTGCCGGGCTGACCCGGAGGCCTGCTGGGGGTCCACTGATGGCTTTCTAGGCTCTTCCCTGCCTTGGGGTCTCAATCGGAGCTTCTGAAGTGTCGCCTCACCCTGCACCTGGGTGGCTTATCTGTGCTGCCCTCCCAGCCCTGGTCCTGAGTCCCTGTTGGGCACCCATCTCATACAATGACTCCCTGGCGTCCTGTCCTTGCCCTGCAGGTGAACGTAGGGGGCCCTGCTTCCTGAAGACACCTGCCCTGGACTTCACGTGTGGCCCTGTGTGGGTTCTGTGGCCCAGCTGGGGAGGGGACCCCTGCTGCTTGGACCCTGGTGCCACAATCATCACTGGGCAGAGCCTGGGGTCTGCTGAGCTTCTGCATCTCTGGGCTCGAGCACAGGCTGCACTTCCCCAGCAGCCCCGAGGCTGTTCTGCTCCGTCTGCTCCCCACACCCCCCACGCCCAGCCTCCAGCCTCAGAACCTGCCCGTAGGAAGGCAGCACAGGCAAGTGGAAAGAACAGCAGATGGGCACGTGGATTTCGGAGTCACATAGGTCTGGGCTCAGATATGCACGATCTCACTAACTAAATGCTTTGCCTTGGGTGAGTTAGCTCCCCTCTGTGAGCCTCTGTTTCCTCTTCTGTAAAATTAAAATCAGTAAGCCTAATAAGACCTACCCCTCAGGGTCGCTGTGAGGATTTGATGAGCTACTAGGAACACAGTGGGTGTTCAATGAATGGTAAGAGCCACGCTTATTTTTATTATGTTATGGCCAAGTCGTCTCTCCCAGCCATCTTCTCGTGCTGGGGGTGCGCATCTGTGCCTGCAAGAACCCGGCCGTCTCGCTGCGTGCCTGCTCGTGAGGCATGCGTGGGGAAGCTGGCCCCCGTGGAAGCAAGGTGGGGGAGCCTGGGAGGTGCTCTTCCCTGTGACCAGCCAGTGAGGTCTCCGAGATTCATGGCCGGTGGGTTTCCCTCGGGGCGGAAAGACCTGGCTCTGGGTCCCTGACCTGAGCACTTACCACTCTCCGCCTGTTCACTGGGAAACTCCCATTGGACTTCATAATAACGGCGCAGAGTTTCATGTCCTCGGGCTGGGTGTAGGTGCCCTGTGGAGTGAGCCAGTACACGGGTCATGATGGGCAGGGGCTGGGGACAGACCCCCAGTGTGGGCTAGTCAGGCTGGCACAGGGGCTCCCAGAAGGGTAGAGGAGGAGGGTGGAGGCCTGAGAAGGTAAGAGTGAAGGTTGGTACTGCAAGGAGAGATGGTGGGCAGGACGAGGGACAAACAGGCCCTGATTTTATGGACACATGCAAGGCATAGTTGTATCCCTGTCACACTGAATCCTCAAGAGCACGCTGAGAGGTTGGCATTATGATTCCCATTTAACAGATGAGAAAACTGAGGCTCAGAGAAGTTAAGCGTCTTGCCCAAGGTCACTCAGCAAAAAGGTGGGAGTGCCAGGCCTTGAACCTGATATGTCTAACCCCCAAACTCTGGCTCCTTCCATGCCCCCACACTGTCTTCCTCAGGGAGGGCCGAGCAGAGGGGAGAATTCACGAGACGTAAGGGGTGGGGAGGGCATGAAAGACAGGTGGCGGGGAGGAGGGGTAAAAGCTGGGGAGGAGGAAGGAGTTGTGCATGGAGGGGCAGACAGGGAGCGTGGAAGGTACAGGAGAGGGAGGGAAGCACAGAGCAAGGACGGGGAGAGAGCGGCCACAGCGAGGAAAGGGCAAGTGATGGGAAAGGAAGGAGAGGAGCTGAGAGAGGTATATTCAGACCCAGAAGTCCAAGCAAAGACTTCTCCTCCCAGGCAGCTCCGCCCCGGCTCTGGCTCCTAGAGGTCCCAGCCTCCGGACTCAGCCCTGCCCAGGTGTGGGGAGCCCCTCCAGCCTCGACCCCAGCCCGCCGCGGTGACCCCGTGTCCCCGGCCCCCAGCTGGGGCACTGCAGGGGGGGGCCCGGGGACCTTGAGCGGGGCCTTCAGGTTGGCCCTGAAAGCCCGGCTGCTCCCCTGGGTGATGGGGCGGGGGGCGCGGGCAATGCAGGGACAGGGGGTCCGGGGACCTTGAGCGGGGCCCTCAGGTTGGCCCTGAAAGCCCGGCTGCTCCGCTTCGTGTTCACCCGCTTGCGACGCCTGCGGAGGACGACGTAGATCTTGATGTAGACCAGCAGGGTGACGATGAAGGGCACGTAGAAGGACACGATGGAGGAGTACACCACGAACGCGGGGTTGGCGATTATGCACTCGTTCTGGTCTGGGGGAAAGAGAGCCGGAGGAGGGGGCGTCAGCAGCCCCGGGGCCACGGGCTCCCAGCAGAGACCTTTCTGTCCTCCACGGGACTGAGCACAGGTAGGGGACAGAGAGGATGCCTGCGTGTCTGTGGGCGCCGGGAGATGCTGGACAGACACCCGCACGCGGTGTAGACCGGAGACTGAAACACACACAACCTCGAGCAAAAAGCTAAGCTGCTTGCAAGCCTTTCCGTTAATACTCCCTCCTTATTTCATTATTCATTTTGCCATCCATGAACACCCACGTGGAGCAGGAGTGTTGGGAAAAAAAATAACAGAAGGAAACTCTTTTTAAAAGAGTAAGCCCTTCTTTGAGCCCTTCCTGTCTACTTGGGGGAGGTCTGTCACCTTTCAGTTTTAGGAACAGAGTAACCTGGTCCTGTTTGCTGAACAGCCCTGTTTGCTGTTGGCTCCAGGGTGCTTCCAAGTTCCCTTTCTGATCTTGCGGATGTCCAGCCTCTAACTCAGGGCCATTCCAGGTTGAGCTGAGCATCTCAAGCCCTATTCCAGCTTCTTGGAATTCTCGCGAGACTTAGATGGCAAGGCTTCACTGTGTCCTGCCCATGTCGGCCTGCAGAGGTGTTCCTGCATCCCTGGGGCCTCCCTGGCGAGAGAAGGCACAACGCCCGGGCCGGCGGGCAGGCAGGCCCAAGACCTCCCGGGCATCAGAGGCACAGGACAGGCGCGCTATGGTGCCTCCTCCTTGTTCCTACCTTCCCTGCTCCAGGTGCCTCAGGTGGCGCTGGGCTTGGGCAGCCCTTGGGCTGCAGCCTCCTTAGATATCATCGCTGTGGGGGGGGGCAGTAGTCGCCCCCAACGCGTGAACACACATACATACATGAGTATACACGTGGTTTGTGCAGCTGTCTGGCTTGTTTCAATTTAATAAACAAAACTGAAAACGGCCAGACATCCTCCTGAATCATTACCCCCACTCCTCGTCCAACCCCATCATGTGCCGAGCTACTGCTCCTCTCTGGCCCCATCCAGGTACGATTCAGAGTCAGGCTTGGCCCAGGAGACCCAGCCTGGCCTCAGTCTCTGCGTCTGCGCCAGGGGCTCAGCTCCCTCGGGGTCCCGCGCTGGGGGCCAGCGGAGCCCCAGGCAGACAGAGGCAGGCCTCACCTGTGTTGTTGAGTCCGAAGAGCAGTGGGCAGGAGATGGTGAAGGACAGGACCCAGACGATGGCGATCATGACGGTGACGCGGCGTTTGGAGCTGTAGCGAGTGTTGTAGAGCATGGGCATGGCCACGGCTGTGTACCTGCGAGGGCGCAGGGCGGGGGAGCCTCAGTCTGGGGCGCAGGCCTGGGACCCCTCGTTCCACAGCAGGTGCACACCAGAGATGCCCTGCGCCTTGGGGAGTGACCACTGTCACCTCCACGAAGCCCACCAGGCTACTCTAAATCACTCCTTTCTCGTGGCCCCGCTCGCACAGGGAGGGTTGGTGAGGCCCTGTCAAGAGCCATATGGCTGACCGGCTACTGTGTACTCCTGGGCCCTCTAATCTATTACCCAGTCTCCCTGCTTGGACTGTAGGGTGTTTGAGGGGCCAGGCTCTGGGTCTCTGCACCTTTGAAACCTCACCTGGGCTGGGCTCCCGGAAGGTGGAGTGTTTACTGATGGACTGGGAGCCAGGCCCCTCAGAGCGAGAGTGAAGGCCCATTTGGTAGAAAAGACGCACAGTAGTCATTGTTTACAGTCACTCGCACTCCCCCACCCAGCACTTCTCACAGACTAGCTCATCTCATCTTCCAAGAACCCCTCAAGGGGAGTCGAGCCAGGGCCTCTGGGAGCCCACGTGGCCTGCGTGTGCAAATCAGTGAAAGGCTCCGAGGGTACAGCTTGGCAAGGTGAGCACAGCCTGGGCCCCCTGGGCCGCATGCTGGACGTGAAATGCACCCAGACCCTGCAGCCCCGCCTGGACAGGTGTCAGCATCCTGATTTCTGGACAAAGCAAAGTTGTAAGGACTTGCACACTCTGCCCAAGGTCATGTCCATAGGAAGTGATAGAAGTAGGGCTGCAGCCAGAACTAAGAGCTTCCTCCTCTTTACCAGTTACTGCTTGGGTATCCTTGGTAGCACTGCTGTCTAATAGCACAGTGGCCTGTACTCCCCCAGCCACACACACAGGCACCTGCACATGTGTGTGCATATGCATGTGCGCACACACACGCGCATGCATGCACGCACAAACACCCGGACCCGCAGGTACACGCCAGCTGTACAGCCTCACAGACTGAGCCTGCCCCTGCAGGAGAGCTGGGGAAGCCCGACACGTGACCGGCCTGGGTCCCCGCTCCTGCCCTGGCTGGGCTCACCTGTCAATGCTGATGGCGCACAGGTTCAGGATGCTTGCAGTGCACATCATGACGTCCAGAGTGACAAAGATGTCACAGTGAATCCTGCTGAATTTCCACTCGCCCACGACCTGGGGACAAAGCACCAGAATGCGTGGGCGGCTGGGGGGTGATGAGCTTCAGCCCCACAGCTCGGCTCTCCTGGGGCAGATGAGGGCCGCAGGCTCAGAGGGCGGCCGCGGGGGCATTGTGAGTCTCTGGCTGGGGTCTGGGGGAGAAGCGGGGCAGCAAGGGGGAGCCTGAGGCCCTTGCCCCTGGTCCCCTCTCCTTCTAGACACATAAGGCCCCTTGGTGCCAAGAACCAGGCTAGAAGATAGAGGAGCAGCTTTCTACTGAGTGCCTCCGCTTCCAGCCTTCATCTGGAACAGCCGCATGATCAGCTCGCCATCCCATCCCACCGATGGGGAAACTGAGCCTCAGAAATGGGCAGTGACTTGTCCAAGGCTGATCGGCTCAGCTTCTGATCCTGCCTAGGCCCCGGTTCCCGGGAGGGGGTAGGGTGGGGGCTGCAGTGCCTTTGGAGGCAGCACCGTGCAGGGCACAGAATCAGGGCGCCAAGAGTGTTAAGGACAACGGTGAGGACGATGGCTACGAAAGGGAAGACCGCGCTGCCCTTTGTCAGAGCTGGAGAAGGCAGGACGGAAAACCGGGGCTCAAGCCGTGGGAGCAGCAGGCGGGGGCAGGGAGGGGTGCTGTACCCGCATCTCCTTGTGGGACGGGAATGAGGACACCTGGTCCTGGCAGGAGCATCCTGCATCCCTCTCCCCCTCACACACACACACACACACACACACACACACACACTCCCACACCTCCCGTCTACACACGCGGGCACGCACACTCAGCAGGTGGGCCCCGAGCCCAGTCAGGACAGGGAGAGCCATTCTGGGGCCCCACCAGCAGGAGGAAAAGGAGCCAGAAAGCCACCCTCCAGGGTCGGGGCAGGGCAGGACCCATTCTCCTGGCTCAGCTCGGCCACAGGCCTATGAGGACGGGCTCACTCTCCACGCTGCCCTCTTTTCTGCTCCCAGGCGTGAAAGCAAATGTGAGCACTTAAGCTCTTGGTGACAGGAGCTGTGGCCACTGTGGTCGGACACGAAGACACAGCAGCTTGTCCCAGAAGACAGGGAGACGGCTCCTCTGGGCTCATATGGCCCGCACCAGGACCCCCTCCCATGGCAGCACAGGCCTCCCCAAAATGCAGGTCTGGATGGGGGGTGGGGAGCTTCGAGTGTAAACAGACTTGACCTTTAGGGCACTGCTGGGAGGGCCCCAGGCCCACCTGGTCCATCCTCCACCTTGAGGCCCCCCTAGACTAGCACTTCAGAGCAGCGTCCGTGTCCCTGGGGATCTAGGTCTGAGACACCAGGGCCTCTTCCTCCTGCTCTTCAGCCTCCTTCCCTCTTCCTGGCCTTCCTTCTTTCCCATAGAAACTTAGGAGCAACTTACTACGTGCCAGGCTCTGTCATAGACTCTGGGGTACAGTGGTGATCGGTATGGCATAATCCCCACCTTTAGGGAGCTTTCCATCCCCACCCCCAAAGGCCTTTCTGGAGCACAGAAGACGGGAGGGCTTTCCTCCACAGTCCTGGGGGCAGCTGACTCAAAGACTCACGAGAAATTGTTAGCAGCCTCCTCCACCCACTGTGGGCCTGTGGGCATCTCTTGCTCACCCAAGACAGGGTTGCTGGGCCCGCTCCTGGGGGACGGAACTGACGCTCACACTCAGCAGGAGTGCAGCAGGCCTGGGGTTGAGCAAGTTCTTCGGGGAGCACATCCTATCCTCGTAAACTGTCTTGGGGAGGGCCATAAAAGGCGATACTTCCGTACAAATGACTAAATGCACTTAAAGCGCGAAAACAGAGATCATCGTTGAAAGGAGGGGGACATGCCTGGCGTCGGAGAGGAACGTGGACTTGCCCAAGATCACCTGGTGATTTAGTGGCAGAGGAAGGACTGGCCCCCAAGGTTTGCTACAACTCCAGGGCTGGGTCTCGGCGCCTTTGGACACCGCTTTTCGACCTTGTTGTCCACATGAAGCTGAGACATGAGCTGGCTCCGCAAAATCCTAATAACCAGTTAACCTGTTAAGCAGGGACTGTGTGTCAGGCACTGAGATGTGTCATCTCTTTCAATAGTGATAGCAAACCTCTGAGGCTAGTGATAGGGCCACTGCCTCTCTAAACCTGCAGCCAGTGACCCCCCCTGCCACCCCCCACTCTGCAGCTTGGCCTACTTTTCTTCTCCCCCCAGAGTGCAAGTGCCTTGCTCTCTCCTCTGGATAATTCTTCCGGAAGCATCACTTCTTCCTGCAAGACTTCCCTGTCCCCACATGCCCACCTCCTCCGTCGTGTTCCCACATCCTCTAGGGGGACTGCTCCATTGTCGCCACCATCAGAGTATACTATGACGGTCCAATCGGGTCTTTGCTGATGGCAGGCAATGCCCCAAGATGACGGCAGGGCTCAGGAGCTGCTGAATGAGTGAATAAAGGCGACCTGGGCCTGTTCCCTTCTCAGTCTCGTCTGCACGCCTGGAAAATGCACCCAGTAAACGTTCACCTCACAGGGTGATGAGGCGCGAAGGGCAGACAAGCGACCCTGGCTCCCTTCTCTCAGGACTGTCTCCAGATAGAAAGTGCTAGAGTTGGGAAACGACCCCGGTCCTCTCACTGCAAACCAGCGTGCTTTCCACGTGCCGAGCCGAATAACTAACGCACTCCCGGTGCCCCGTCAGACATGCCCTGCTCTGGCAGGCCATCACTGGAAAGGGGACCAGGTGGAAAATTCTGGACGACAAGAGAGTCTCTTAGAGAGGATAGAGTACATGGGTTGCAAGGACACTCTGGCAGGATGCTGGGAAAGGCTGAGACTCCCCTCGGCGCAGTCTCTAGGGAGGATAAATGGCTGAGACCACGTCCTGTTGTAGGACTCCCGGTCCAGCTCTTGTTTTGCAGGGAGACGATGAGACACCGTTTTCCACCCAGCACCCCGCCCCCAACACTGAACTTCGCCTCCAAAATAATGGTGAACAGCTGTGCTGGAAATATCTGTTCAAAGGCCTTAGAGATGCCTAGGAGCCCCAGGACAGCCCGGGTACAGATCTGGCCCTAAACTAGAGTGTCTGGGGAGGGCTGGCCGCTCTGGAAGCCCAGAAGCCAGGCGCAGAGCTGCAGGCAGAGCAGGACTCCCTTTGGGTAGAGGGGCCTGGTTGCCTGGGCACAGGGAGGGCCCCTGTAGGAGGACAGGGGCTGCACACCACTCCCATCACCTACAGCTTCATCGCCATCGTCTCGCTGACTTTTCTGGTTCATTCTGTGCACCGGGCTGGTCTAAGCACTTGACGTACTTTAACTCTTCAGACTCTGCAGCAATGCCTCGAGGCAGACACTGGTCATCTCCTTCACGTGGGTAAGGAAAGCAGGTCACAGAGAGGCTGCTCGCCCTGCTGCTCACCCCTCATTTCTCTCTGACAGTCTGATGCTTGGGACCCTCCTCTGAGAGCGAGCAGGAGGGGAACCAGCCTCAGGGATAGGACAGGCTCCTTAGGAGTGGCCGTCAGACAGGACGCGAATGGACAGAGTCTGGCAGCCCCACTGCTGTGGGAGTCACAGAGGAAGCGGATGCTCGGCCTGTGACATCTGTGTAGATTTTAGGTCTTTTGTTTCCTTTGGGTTCTTCCTTAACACCCATTTTGAATGTTCCAGCATGTTTGGGAGACAGGGAGAGCCTCCCCTCCCCACTTCAGCTTCTCCTACATGTCTCCTCTGCTCAGGCCTACAAAATCTCATGTTTTCCTCTGAAAGCAGAAAAACCTTCCCTCTCTGCCAGGAACTTGAGTCTGTGGCCCGGGTAAGTCCCTCTTTGCCCAGGCAGGAGGGTACCAGTCCAGTGATCTGAGTGACCTTAGCGTTGGCTGTTCCCTGCAGGATCAGTTCCCAGACTCCACCCGCAGAGTCCTTGGCCAAGAAAGGGGTGGGATCCAGGACCCAACGCCCCAGACCCTCCCACGTCTGCCTGGCGGCTCTGGGAAGTGTCCACCACCCTGAGGGACTCTTCCCTTAGTGGTTCCTCCCCTTGCTGTGTGATCTGCGTGAGGACAGGCAACCTCTCAAAGCTCTTGTCTCCTCTTCTGTCGACCGAGAAGAACAGTATCGACTCCCAGGATTAGCATGAGTGTGGAGCCTGTGTCTGCGACAGGCCTGGCACAGTGCCTGGACCACAGCAGGGGCTGCCTGCTCTCTACTCAGATGTGCAGAGCTGGGCTCCGTCCTAGCCGAGCCCTCGGTGACTTCCCGAGCAAAGGGGCTGCAGCAGACACAGACACCCCTGCCTGGGGGTCCCACAAAGGCACTAGACCAACCTGGGGGAGAGGAGAGTTGGACAAGGAGCACACAGAGCAGCAGCCCTGGCTTGGGAAGTGGGAAGTGAGTGCGGGAAGCTTCTAGCCTGGAAGCATGAACATCCCCCTTCCTTGAGGACCCTCCTCAATGACCCCCATGGCAGGTAAGATCCAATGAGCCAGCCTGGGGCCCAACAGAGCTCCAGCTGGGACCCACTGGCAGTGTGATTTCTCCAACCGCCCAGCTCACCACCCATGAACCAGTGTCCGTGGTGTGGTGACCTCACAGGGCTGCTCTGAGGGCCACATGGGGGGACGCGGCGCACAGAGGACAGGACATGAGGCATGGCCCTTAGTAAGCACTCTCGAACGGGGAGTTGGGATGGCTCAGGAAGAAGGAGCCCATTTTATCCGGAGAGAAACTGAGCCCAGAGTGGAGGAAGAGGCCAGGCCGGCGGAGAAGGCACCAGGCAACTTGTCGGCGGGAACCAGGGAGGAGGCACGTCTCCAAGGCCGGGGTGCAGACCTACCTCCAGGTAGACGACCCAGGGCATGACGAGCGTGGCCACCAGGAGGTCGGCCACCGCAAGGCTGACGATCAGGTAGTTGGTGGTGGTCTGCAGCGCCTTCTCGCGGGACACGGCCATGCACACCAGCACGTTGCCGAAGACGATGACGAAGATGAGCAGGGTGAGCAGCATGGCGTAGTAGTTGTAGTGGGGCTTGCCGGGCCTGCCTTCGGACCCGTTGAAGGGCCGGCTCCAGTTCCGGCTCTCCGGGTCATCCTCGTACCAGGACAGGTTCAGGGCATCCATCGGGGCAGCGGGTGGCCGGGCTCTGGTCGGGAAAGACGGACACGGGAGTGAGCAGGAGGACCTCCCTGAGCATGCCGCCTCCCACGGAAGGCCCCAGAGCTAAAGCCAACCCCGGACAGTTAGCCACATTCTCCAGTCTCGGGACTGTCAGCTTTGTATCTGACAATTTTCCGACAACGTTGGGGCCCGCTGCTACTATGCTGCTGGCAAGTTCTTGCAGGTGGCAAAACAAATGAGCAAGTATGATTTTTTTAAAAGTATAATAAATGAGCTCGAAAAGAGCTGATCGTTCATCTATTTATTCCACAAACACTTAGTAAGCATGTCCCATACACCTCACACTTGAGACAAGGTAGTGAGGAGGCCCAGCTTCTAGACGCAGGAAGAGGAATGTGCATTCATTCATTCTTGATTCTATAAATACATAGTGAGCACCGTTCTATGGGGTGCTAGAAACATGGGCAGGAACAAAATATACGTGGTTCTCCAGCTCACATTCTAAAAGAAACAACAGCAAATGAGTCAAGCAGTTTAATCTCTAAGCAGTGGGTACTAGGAAACGGAATGCAGGAAAGAAACCTAACCTAGTTTAAGGATGGAAAGAAGACTTTCCAGAAGAAGTGACATTCGACAGACACCCGAAGGCGCGCAGGAATTAGCCAGGGGAAGAGCTGGGAGCCCAGGGAAGGGTCTCGACACAAGCAGCAGCATACACAAATGACAGAGTCAGAGAGCAGGTGCCCCGTGGAAGGCTAGAGGAGATTCATTCAGGACAGCTGAAGCCCAGAGGGATTCGGCATGAGCTGAACCGGGGAGGCTACCACAGCCAGACCCTGGAAGGCTTTACAAGTAATGCTAGATTTGACTCTGGGGGCAGTGGGAACCACCTAATGCGATATGGCTCCCAGAGAGAAGGTTCCTAACCGCTGCATAGAGGATGGAAGGGTGTGGCCAAGCACGTGGCAGGACAGCAGCTGGGAGGCTGTAGGAACCCAGAAAAGAGATGATGAGCTTCTACAAGAGAACCCTGAGGACTTCCTGAAGGAGGTGTCATGTGAGATTCAGTAGAAGGAGGAATTAACCAGGAAACAGTTTGGGAGACAATGCAACTAGAGAGAATACAACACAGTACCGGACAACAAACAATTCTGTTTGGCTAAAAATGTAGGCCATGGGGATGGAGTGGGGAATGAAACTGGAGGGCCATTCATGGGCCAGAGTGGGTCTCATAAGCTTGGGAGCCCCTAAGAGGTTGGGTGCAGAGGAAGGACCACTGGGCTGGTGTTTTAGAAAAGTGGCTGCTGCAGTATAGGCAGGACCTTGGAGGGAGCCAGGCTGTGGCTGTAATTCAGGTAAGAGAGGGTGGTTGTCTGAACGAAGGTGGCAGCAAGGAGAATGGAGAAGTGTTTAGAATCGGCAGCTAACTTGTAAGTCAATTTCATGGAATTTGCTCATTAGGTAGCTGTGGGATGGGAGAGGGGCCGGGGCGCACGGGGAGAGAAGGTGTAGAGGAAAACTGCATTTCTGCCTTGGGTTCTGGAAGGCAGGAAGTGCTGCTCACTGAGAACAGGAAGCAGACAGCCTGAGCAGCAGACCTGGGCTGCATCGGGCACTGATGAGCCTGACAGCCTGTGTTTGGTTGTGATTAGAACATACTGCACATATAATACAGCTGCCTTTCCTGCTAACGAAAGTGTCCCTAGTTTCCATGATGGGATGCAGCTTATCAGGATTTCAAGGCATTCCACACAAAGCACCATAATTCTGGGGGCTTTGCTACCCAATGGGATTGGAAATCCACTAGTTTATGCCATTTGGGACGAACTTGGTTCCAGGTCCAAATCAGGGAGGGGAGTGCACCAGCTACAAGAGGTCGGAGGGGCTTTGGAGAAGGTCTGCCCACCTTCCACCATCCACCCTCATCCTCGTCAGACATACCTGCTCTGCGGGCTCTCAGCGGGAGTGTGGATGGTGTCCCATCCAGCACCACCAGTCTTCAGTCTCTGGGGAGGGCAAAACGCCTAAGTCCGCGTGGGGTGGTGTGAAATGACCCCCGTGCAACAAATCTTCCAGCTCGAAGGTGGGGAAGCACGGTGTCACAGCAGTGCTGCCCTCTGCAAACACACAGCCGCTCTTCCACTTGGAGCACGCAGCACGTACAGATCAAGCAGCAAGGGCTGCTCCTGCTTCCTCGTGCTCTCAGTCAGGGTCTCTCGAGCCTGCTAGCCATAGAGCAATGTGCCAGGCGCTGCTGGGGGCCTGGAGGCACAGAGGCTCCTGAACATCTGCTCTGCCTCCCCTCGCACTTCCTCCGCCTTGTCCTCCGGGCCAGTGGCCTCTGACGGAGACTCTGCAGCTCCCTGTCTAGCCCACCCCAACCCTCCTGGACACCCCAGACCCCTGCTTCTGTTCACAATCCCGAGCCAGCCTACGATGTCACTTCGTACACCAGCAGAGGATTTGATAGTTGGCTCCAATACATAGGTAACATATATGTATTGTCCCATTTATCCTCAAAACCACCTCCAAGGCTTGTAATTATTATCCCCACTCCACAAAGGAGAAAAGTCTTTGGAAAACATTCCTTCCCTTCCCCCGGCTGGCCTAGCCCCTACCTGTCCTTCAAAGCAAGGCTTGCACAGAAGCCGCCTTCCCTGGAACCCATCTCAAATGCTCTCAGCTGGACCATCTCCCTCCCTCCTTGGGGGATCCCAGAGCATCACCCCTGAGTTCTGTTCTGGAAAACACCCCATCTGTGTATCTGGGCCTTTTCCTCACACTGGATTCTAAGGATCTTAAGGGGTTACAGTGCATCTTGCTCATCCCTCGTCTTCTTCATGGAATAAACAAATCAAAGAGCCTACTCTCTGGTTTTCTGGGGTCTGTAGGTAGTAAGTTGTTTGCTGAATTGAATCAGAGGCTCTGTGAGTCCAACTGGGAAGAAAAGCCCTTGACCCTTGAAATGTACGTATAAAGCTAGGCCACCCAATGAACAAGAGACAGAACAGAAAGGCAGCCCAAGAGAACCACAGGTGTTGCATGTTGGATCCCCAGAAATAAGACTCTGAGTAGGAAGTCAGTGTGCAGGGAATTTACTGGGGAATGCTCTCAGGATGGAGGCTTGCAGAGAAGGGCAAGAAACAGGACTGGGCCGCTTTGCAGTCCCATCAAAGGCCTCAGGTGAGCCCCTCAGGGAACCCACAGAGGTGTCCCCTCTCATAATGTCACCGGGGTGTGGGCTGTCCCAGGGAAAGGGTGTGACCTCGAGAGAGGCATCTCTCTTTAAGTGGGCCCTGCCAAGAGGGTAGACCAGACCCAAACTGTCAGCTATCGGCAGGCCCAGAAGCTGGGGGAGGGAGAGTGTTGGTCCTGCAGGGGTCTGGTGCCCAATCTGCCCACTCTACGGTGGGTGCCCAGAAATCAGAGAGCATACACACAGGGGCACAGCTGGAGTGCTTGTGGAGGACTTCCTAGAGGGGGAAGAGCTTCAACCAGGATTTAAAATCATGGGTCCAAGGGAGATAGCAAATGTGAGCATTGCCAGGCAGGACAGGGTAGGGGGTGAGCACTCATTCCTCTGTGTGCCGGTCTCTCTGCCGGACAAGAGTGAGTCCCTTCACCCACGGCTGGGAAGCCTCATGCATTTAGTTTTCTAATTCAATATTTATAGATAGTTCTTTTTTTCCCCCCTGATACAAATGTAATAGTTTAACATTACAGAAAGAATGGGAAAACCTGGGAAATCCTAAATGCCGTAGACCCTATTAATGTCTTGGTGTCTTGGTGCAGGATTTCCTTCCGACCCCCAGAGCCAGCCCCAGTCCCTAGTGTGTCCTCAGCACCCTTCCTACCTGGGCCCAACGTGGCTCACAAGCAGGGGCTGTCTGGCTAGCTCTCAAGTAACATGAAGCAGAGTGGGAATTTAGACCTCAGCAAACCCAGCCCCACAAAGGAGGTACTCTGGCATGAGAGTACTAGTGTGAGATAGGGCTGAGGACCAAGAAACCTGGGTTCCAATCCCAACTCCACCTTTGCTAGCTCTGGGGTCTCAGCCAGACTACTTGGCTTCCCCAAGCCTCAGTTTTCCCACCTGCAAAATGGGGATAACAATTACTGTCGTGAGGGGAAAGTAAGATGATGCATGTGTCGCCGGCCCAGGTAAGCTCTCAAGGATTATGAACTTTACAAATCAAACGAAGCAAAAGAATTAAAAGAAACAAACACTCAGACCACAAGCCTGAGGCTCCTGGAGGTGAAGTGAATGGACTGGACTGGACTGTCCAAATGCAGTCCACTAGTGTTGGTGGTATAGTGGTGAGCATAGCTGCCTTCCAAATGCAGTCCACTGGGGTCAGAGGTTGCCCTGGGGACCTGCTGTTATACCATGGTGCCTCCTATGGCTTGTCCTTGGAAACTGGGGCCCTAGATGAGGGGAGAAGGGGTACAAGACACAGCAAACCACCCCTGGGAAGGAGGAAAGGAGACCAAAGGCAAAGTCTATGCCTGAGCCATGTAATAGCAACTGCCATGTTTCCTAGGCTCTAAGATAGAGTTGAATGTAAGGTGCACCATTGCTTAATGCACCACTAGGAAAGAAAAAAATACTATCAAACTGCACTACAGCTCTAAGATGGGGTCTACTGTAAAATGCATTCTGATTTCAGAGACATTAAAATGTGTGTATGTGGAGGTAGGTGCCGTGTGCATCTTAGAATGGTTAAAATACANATGAAAAAGTACTCAACATCATTCGGCATCAGAGAAATACAAATGAAAACCACAGTGAGATTCCACCTCAAACCAGTCAGAATGGCTAAAATTAACAAGTCAGGAAGCAACAGATGCTGGCAAGGATGCAGAGAAAAGGGAACCCTCCTACACTGTTGGTGGGAATGCAACCTGGTGCATTGACTCTAGAAAACAGTATGAAAGTTCCTCAAAAAGTTGAAAATAGAGTTACCCTCTGACCCAGCATTTGCACTACTGGGTATTTACCTTAAAGATACAAAGGTAGTAATCCTAAGGGACACACGCACCTGAATGTTTATAGTAGCAATGTCCACGATAGCCAAACTATGGAAAGAACCTAGATAGATGTCCATCAACAGATGAATGGATAAAGAAGATGTCATCTATATATACAATGGAATACTATGCAGCTATCAAAAGAAACGAAATCTTTCCATTTGCAACGACGTGGATGGAACTGGAGGGTATTATGCTGAGCGAAATAAGTCAGAGAAAGACAATTATCATATAATCTCTCTGATATGAGGAACTTAAGGGTCAGGGCAGGGGGTTGTGGGGGGTAGGGAGGGAAAAATAATGAAACAAGATGGGATGGGGAAGGAGACAAACCATAAGAGACTCCTAATTTCACGAAACAAACTGAGGATTACTGGGGGGTGGGAGGGTAGGGATAGGGTGGATGGGTTATGGACACTGGGGAGGGTTTGTGCTATGGTGAGTGCTATGAGAGGTGCAAGCCTGATGATTCACAGACCTGTACCCCTGGGGCAAATAATAATAATAAAATTAATTAATTAATTAATTAAAAAAATACAGCGGCCTTCTGGCAATTACTCTGCTGGCTATTTCTCGGGACACCCAGAAAACCCATCAGTCCCCACTCAGCCCCGCCCCAGCTCCAGCCCCATCCCTTCCTCTTTTCTGCCAGCACAGGGCTCCAGGGGCTGTCCCAGAAGAAGGCACAAAGGAAGGGCCAGGCTGTGGTTTTGGGCTCCTGGAGGGCCCTGCAGGTGCCCGCCCTTGCCCTGCCCCTGGAGCCTCTTCATCCCTGTCAGAGCTTCTGCTGGGGGCTGCTGCGGGGGCGGGGGCCTTTCTGGCCTGCTCCGAGCCCCAGAGAAGCCATGTGAGGTCAGGGCCCCCTCTGAGCCTCCCGGAGCTGGCAAAGGCCAAGCTCGATAGCAGTTGGGACCCTGCATGTGCCAGGATGGTCCAAACTTCTCGTTCCTTTTCAAATAGGAGATGTTAGTATGACCCAAGGCTAATACCCTTGTAAGAAATTTCAGATAAATAAATCTCATATTATTTTTAAAGCTTTCTGTCGTCAGAACGAGAATCCTGATTTGGGGTTATGCAAATAGGGTCACCTTGCTCACCAACCTCCAGACGCCACCTCCATTCTCCTCCAAGCAGCTCCTGTCTCACGTGTAAAGCTCCTATCAGTCCCCGTCAAGGAGGATTTAGTGAGCACCCAATACACACATGGTCACTGCCATTGCTTAGCTACTTAGTCCTGGCCCCTGGAGCAGGGATGGATGAGCTAGCCCTGCTGCTAAAGATTGAAATGTGTGCCTCTCAATGTGTGCCTTGGGAAAGTCATCACCCCCAAGGGGACGGTATTTGGAGCTGAGGTCTGGATGACATGAGGACAGGGTCAAGAGAAGGCAGCCATCTGCACGCCTGGAAGGGAGCTCTCCCCAGAACCCAAGCACGCTGGCCCCTTGATCTCAGACCCTCAGCCTCCAGGACTACTTCTGTAGTTGCAGCCCCCATTCGGGTGCTTTGTTAGGGCAGCCCGAGCTGACAGAGACACCAGCAGGAAGAGCAGCTGTCACTCCCCCAAAATATCACCCTCCTCTCTCCTGTGCAGGGGAGTGGGGTGCCTGCTGCTGCCCCCCCCCCCCCCCCAGCAGACACTGGCAGAGGAGGTCCCCGTGTGCTCTGGGGTCTCCTAGACTTTTCTTTCTCAGCTGCCCTGGCCTATGGGAAAGAGTTTTGGGAGCTCCGTGGTATGCCCCTCCTCCCACAAGCCTCAGACTACCTAAGTGCCCGAAATCCCCTGACCCTCATCTGTCTCCAGTACTCAGCTCAGAAGGGCAACCATCGACTGAAAGACCTTCCAGAATCATCCATCAGTAGACCGTTCCCCTTCCATCCAGTTCTCCTTTATGTCTAGCCTTGCTCCAGCCCGCTCTGCTGGCTGCTGTCCTCAGAGCCCACACGGCAGGTAGAGCTTCCCAACGCGGTGTCTGGAGTGAATCGAGGTGCGGGGGCTACCAGTGCGAGTGGAAGGTGGAGCGGGCTTTTCTAGCCTTCGGGCCTCCGCCACTTACCCTTTGGGCTCTCCCGTGTGTGACCATTTCCTGTGTGTGCCCTCACTTGAAAATGAGCCAGCTGTCCAGGTGAGGAAGGCAGTGAGAGCCCAGACAGAGAGCTGGGGTAGAGGTGGCCCAGGGAGGCCACCCCCGCAGTGCACCTCTCACACCACAGGCAGGAGCTGGGGCAGGGGAGGAGAGGAGGGAAGGTGGAGGCTGGTGAAAGGAGGCACCCCTGCAGTGGGCAGTCTCCACAGCCTGCAAACACAAACAGCCTCTCACGAGTCTGTTGGAAGAAAAAAAAAAAACTCCTTCAAAATTCCACAGTTTGAGGCTGATACCCCAAACCTGGCGGCTACAGTGGCCCTTGGTCCCCTGGTGGGATGGAGCCAGAAGGGTCAATCCCTTAGGACAGCCTGGGACTCTGGAGGAAAGCTGGCTGGCAGGCGGGGTGGGGCACCTAGGGAAGAGTTCTATTCTTGCTCTAGTTTCATTCCATCCACCAGCAAAATTTGGGGGGGGGGGCAGGTCCCAGAGGTGGCGCGGAGGAAACCTTGGTGCAGTAGAAACTCCAGCAGCCTGCTTCCCTCGGCGCTGCCTCCCCAGAGAGTTTGGCATTTGAAGGAATCAAATTGTCTAATTAAAATTTAACAATCTCTTATCAGGCTCCATGGCTGGTGAGACACTGCTGTCTTAAACACATCATTTTCCCTCTTTTCTGAAACTTGAAGCATTTCAATGAAAAAGGAGGGGTGGGGAGGGAAGTACTTTCATTTGCATCTCAAAAGCAGCTTGTAGGAGAGCAGGAACTGGAGGGGAATGGGGGGAGGGAGTGGGTAAGGGGCTCCTCCTCAAGGCCCAGCAATTCAAGCCGCCCCTGCTCTACACGGGGTCCAGGCTTGGGGCAGGTCACCTCCCCTGTGCCTCCTGCAGCTCCAGCAAGAGTGGGATCAGAGGGGGGAGAGGAAGCAGCCCCCAGTCCTTCCTACAACAAAGGGAAACCAGAAGTCTTTTTAACTGATGCCCTTGCTTACTGGGCCCAGGAGGGCTGGCTCAGCAGGGGAGCAGGGGAACTGGGGCCTCGGATTCCCAGAGCCCTAGGACAGGCAAGGAGAGCCTTCCTGGCCCAGAACTCAGGAAGGCCAATGCGGTGGACGACGGCCAGGCAAGGGGAAGGAGGGCTGGATGCTGTCACCTCCAGGCTCACCCTCTCCTTGCCCCCGAATCTTCCCTGGCCTCCCAGGCCCAAACGTGAAGAGGGAGCTGGGAGGTGAGGCCGTCTGGCCCGGGTGCCAGTGGTCATTCTTAGGGGAAGAAAAACTGATCGTTTTTTTGCCCAGTGGTGGGGGAGGGCCCAGGTAAGAGCCTGTACCTACAGATTCCTGGGGCTTGGGCATGGGGTGGGGTACCTATTTCCTCCTGGACTCCCTCCACTGCTCCTGCTTTTCTCCATCCAGAGCCTCCGGGCAGCTGTGGGGGATCAGGTTTAGACTCTTTAAAGAGATCTAGGCTAGTGGGGAAAGAGGGGGCGCGGCCCTAAGAACCATGGGTGTCCCACCCTCAGGCCGGTATCCCAGCCTCCCCACTGCTCCCTGGAGCTGAACCTGGCAGGCAGCCCCTTGCCTCCTGCCTCACAGCTGCGAGAAGCTGCCCTCGGGTGCTCACTCAACTTCCTGTCCCCAGAGCCACAAAGCCACCGGCATAGGTACCACTGGCTCTCCCCTCCTGGGTTCCCGTGTCCCCACCCCTAAGGAGGCCCAGCCCTTCCACGGAGGCTCAAGTTCCCATTGTCCTGGCTGACCTCATCCTCCTGGCCACTGTCCAGGACAAGCCCTTCTCCAGGGAAGCCTCCCTGAGGCTCCAGCCCAGAGCCATCCTCTGGTGGACTAGGCTCACAGCACCTGTGCCCCTCGGTGGCACTCATCACAGGTGTAATTAAGTCACCTGTCTAATTATTTGTTTAGTGTCTGCTCTTCTTGCCAACCTGGGATCTACACCACTGTAAGGATCACACTTGTCTTTTTTTTTTTTTTGGCCTTCTTGCTTCCTGGCGTGGTGGTGGCTACAGTGAGTAAATGTCTGGAGACACTCGTGTGAGCTGGTACCTCACTCAGGTGGGAGGAGCCAGGCCCAGGGTCTTTTTCGGCCCTGTTGTTGTTCCTCCCCTGGATCCTTCCTGAGGGGGACCAGTAGCCTCCCCCAAGAGCTCTCTGACCCTCTGAGTCTGGGTCACGGGGTTGGATACCCAGCTGGTTGGGGTCCATTGAGGGAATTTTCCAGTGGGGCCCGCAGGGTTGCAAGCCACTGAGAGAATGCACGTCTATGAAGGTGAGTGAGTGCAGGCAGGAGGGGAGGTGGGGAGACAAGGTCAGTTCTGCGGGAAGGGGTGCAGAGAGCCAGTGGGGACAGCTTCTGGGCTCCCGGAAGGCCTGTGGGGGCCCGGAGTTCACAGTGTCTAGATGAGCTCCCCACGGCTGGAGTCATGTCCCAGCAGGCCAAGGCGTCTGGAGCCATTTCTCACACAGCACCAACCAGCGGCCTGAGTGTCGCTGAGACAGCGTGGGTCCCCAGAGACCAGAGCAGAGCGTGACTCGGGCCTCCCCACCCCTCATGCTGTCACGGTTTCTTCCTCTTCCCAACATGGCTGGGTGCCCGGGCTCTGTCCAGGGGTCCCTGGGAGCGTGAAGTGTCCTGAGAGGCGGGGACGGAGGAGGGCTACAGGGCTTGAGACCTCTCCCGGGCTGGCTCAGGCCTGGGCCTGGCCCCCCACCCCGGGATCTACGGTAAGGTGAGGCAGGGTCTGGAGACCCGGGAATGCAAGGAGGGCGTCTGCCTGACAGCCCCATCCCTGTGCATTTTGAAGGCTCGGTAGAAATGTCTCCTCACAAACTGTCAAAGTGTCACAAATTAATTAACTGTTAGCTGGGAGTGACTCAGTGTGGGGAGGGGGTGGGGAGAGAGCGCTCCAGTAATGCTAAGTGGGGTGGCGGTGGTACTGTTCTCTGAGTGCGTGCGCTGCCTTTTGATTAAAAATCCTCGCAGCTCAACACCATGCGAGGGACGGGGCAGATCACTGGGGCAGCTCACGTGCGGAGCAGAAAATTGGCAGGTGGGAAGCAGGGTGGAGGGCGTGGGGCCCCCTCCCCGAGGAAGGGAACACAGTGGGGAGAAGGAGGCCTCTAGAAATTGTTCAGATCTAAATTCAGAAAGGAGCCCACAGGCTGGCACTGGGTTCCCCCCCTTTCTTTCTCTTCTTCCCTCTTTGCAATTCCCCCCACCCCCCTAGGATGACAAGAATTGGGAAGTTGAGCTGGGTTTGCCCTGAGGGCCATGTCACAGAGCCCAGGAGGCAGGTATGCTTAGCCAGACTCACCAGCAGGAGCTGCCTGGAAAGGAGGGAGGGCGGGTCTCAGACCAGCCTCCTTGACCTTTACTTTAATTTCAGGAAAGAATTGAGAAAACATGCTCTTGAAAGCCAAGAGGGAGACAAATCCTGAACCTTATTGCTCTGGAAGGAGGAAAAACAGTCCTTGCTATTTGGCAGAAAATTGCTTCGCTTTATGAAAAGACACCCCTGTTCATGAAAACAGAGGGCAGGTGAGTCCAAATAACAGCCGACAGCCACCATCCCACTGCTGGGAACCCTGGGGTCCCACAGCTGTCCCCTACCAATCCTTTACTCCGGCAGGCTGCCAATGGGGACTGTGGGGACATTACTTTTCCAGGAAGGAGAAAGGAGCCCTTTCCCAAAGGCAGGGTGAGGGAGCGGGGGCACCAAGGTCTAACTTCATGACTCCTGCCCAAAGACCAGTAGAAGGTAAAACTTCACAGCCAGGACACAGTCAGCAAGATCCGGATTGTGGAAAAATATAATAAAAAAAACTTGAAACCCAAATCAATTGATCATAATGTGGGGAACTTACTTGAATCCTGATTCAGAGAAACCAACTTTTTATAGATCCCTGACATTTCACCAGACCATGGACAATCTGAAGAGTGGATTTCGACGCCAGGAAGGAATCACTGGGAACGGTTTTTAGGTGTGGCAGCCACGTTCCGGCTCATTATTGCAGGGGCCGGATCACATCGTATCCGGATCTGCGATACGCAGTGAAATATTTACAGATGAAACTGCATGACGTCTGCGATCTCTTTGAAACGAACATAAGGGGGTTATGGATGACTCAAAATGGGCCATACACTGGTCGTGGTGGAAGCGAGGTGACGGGCTAGCCTTGGGTCCTCCCTTTCCCAGAGGACGGAGGCTGGGCTGGCAGGACCCGAGGTGGTAAGGGACAAATGGAAGAGCTGCCTAGCTCCTACTCTGAGCTTGTCACTGTGTGAAGCGCTGTGCAGAGACAATTCCCTTTCGTCTGCACCACAGCCCTGTGAGATGCAACATGATTTCTGTTCTCAGATGAAGAAAGAGGAACAGAGAGGGGGGTAACTGGCCCGAGTTCACCCAAGCAGGTTAGGGACACAGACCCCTCTGCCCGCAGAACCTGCAGACATGGTTCCTTTGAGGGCATGTCCAGGCTCTCACCCCAGCAAGCCGTTGGCTGGTGTCTGCAGGGCCCCAGAGGAATGGCTCCCAGCCTTACGAAGAGGGATGTGGTGGTCCGGGCCACACGCAACTTTCCTCAGAGTCCCGAGTGCCCTCAGACTACCCATGTTTTCCAGAAAATGACACTGGGAGTCTCCAGGGCATTGGGCTTCTCAGCCCGAGTGAGCTCCAAGGAGGATGGGACGGGCTAGATTTCAGGTAAGAGCAGCAGAGAGTGTGGCTAAGGACGGGTCAGCCCATGGACAGCCTCTGGGCTCACCCCTTCAGGCCAGTCCAGGACAGGCTGGGGTCACGGACAGAGCCCCTGACTTCCTCTCCCACACAACGGAAGTAGGTAGGAAGGGCAGCCACAGCGATGAGCAGAGAGTCCTGATAGCCTGCTCTGTGCCCACCTGCACTGCACACCCTTTCCCCATCCCATCCCTTCCCTGCCCCCAGCATTTGAGACTTTTCCAAGTAGCAATGACCAGAATCTAAAGAGGAATAGCCTCCTTCCATCTCGGGAATTGAAAAAGAGGAACCCCAATGCAGCCTGTTAGGTTTTTTTTTAATTGGACAGACAGACAGACAGATCTGGCTTTCAATCTCACCCCCAACGCTTGCTAGTGGTGAGGCCTTGACAATGCAATCACTCTGGGCCTCAGCCTTCTCATCTGTAAAAGGGGACTTAATTCTCTCCTCACTGGAGTGGCTGGGAGATTAGCTTAGAAAATGCGTATGAAGGGGCCAGTAAGTGGCACATGCCTAATAAATGGCAGCTAGTATCCTGAAGACGGATGCTGGGACCACCAAAGGGGTGGGGCTGAGCCATGGGACAGGATCCAGCCAACACACCAGGGCTGCGATGAGAAGCGCTGGGGGAAAGAGATCCCAATTCCTCTGTGGCACCCTAACCCTCTGAACAATTCAGAGAAACTTCAGCCATATACCACATGAAGTTCCCACCAACCAGCCTCAAGACGTGGGTGCCTGGCAGGCGACTTTGGGTAAAGTCTTGTCAGCCTGTGCTGTGCGGATTTACCGCAACTTCGACCCTTCCCTCTGAATCTTTGAGAAACAGAAGCCCTACTTGGCCTGTAGCCTTCCTGGTCAGCTCTGAGTCTGCCCAGCTACGAGATGCCTCTGTTCCTGAAGGCAGGGGTGGGCCAGGCATGCAGTGAGACCTGGCAGACTCTGTGAGGTATCGAGCAGCCATCAACCCTGGATCATCTTGTCTAACCGTGCAGATGTCCGATCTGCAGAAAGATAATCTATTTCCCTCAGCTGAGCCACTTCTGTGATCCTCAATTTAATAATTAACAATAATTTAATAACAAGAGTAGACGTCCCTAATTTCAGTGAGAGGTAGAAGAACCAAATAAAATGGTGTGTTTCAAAGTGTCCTGCAAACTCTAAAGTCCTATGAAAATGTTAGTGTGTTATGATCGCCTCCACGGAGACCTTTCTCTGGCCATCTGGAAACTGATCATACCTACGTTCTCAAAGCCTTGGTGCTTGCTACCATCCGATTGCTGTTTGCATGTGTTCTTTGGTACCTGCTTTGCTCTGTGTCTGCCCCATCTCTCCGAGTGTCCATGAGGCCTGACGGGCAAAATCCTGTGTACATCCTCAGCACCTCCTGGGAACCCTACCGCTTAACTGGAGTTAATGAGCGTCTGCGGAGCGGGTGGGCATTGATACAGCCGTGCTGCTGTGAACAGCTCTAAACAGGGTGAGACTACTATCCCCCGGGGTTATTTTGAAGGTGAAATGAGGTACATCAAGCCCTCAGCATCGTCTCTGGCCCAGAGATGATGGTATTATTCCTATTCTCTTGATAGCTGACCTGCAAAAATGTAGAGAATTGAATTCCACTCCTGGAAGAAACCTTCCATCTAATCTCTTCACTTTACAGAATAAAAAACTAAGACGCAGAAAAGTGAAAGGACCCACCCAAGTTTCCAGGGCCAGTTGCTTTCATTTCCAAGATGGCGGTCTAGGTCTCTGGACAGGCCCCTCCCTCCGCTTTACACAGCTCTCCGGGCTCTCCCCCTGGCTGGTGGGCCCGGCCCAATGAGGGCAGGTATCAGCTTCCCCCGTGGTCACTATCCTGTCCTCAGCAGCCACATCTTCAAAGATAGGAAGTCAGCTCAAGGAGGACGATCCTGGGGGCTTCGTAGGTATCTCTCCTAAGTCTCCCCCGCCCCCGCCACCATCCAACTTGTGCAAACGCATCTCTGCCACCAGGCCTTACAAGGGCTGCCTTCCAAGCCTGATGTTTGCATTCTTGACATCACTGAGGCCGTGCCCACCTCAGGTTACAAGCTCGTGGAAGGTCCCCACGTGCAGGGAGCAGCCCACCACCTGCTAGGTTTCTTTATGGGCTGCTGCTTCCCGAAACCATGTTTCTGGGAGGCGTCCCATCCCCTTCTTCTCCAGGAACCTGGGGAAAGAACTGAGCGTCTGGGTGTGTGGCTCCGCAGCCTGATGGGGGCAGTGATGGCGACAAGCGCAGAGGCCAATAAGCCACACCCAGGACAGCCCCACTCCACACCAAGATGGCAGCCTTGCTGCTCCGCCAGAGGAGGATGTGTAGGCCTGGGGCCCTGCTCATACCTCTGACCCAGAGACCCCCTGTGGGTGGAGGGGAGCAAGGAAGGGAGGAAAGGAGACACCCCCTGGAGAAGGTGGCTATTGGGAGCGTCACTAAGGAAACGCCTCTGGCTGGAGCTGTCAGCCTGGCTTCCAATCCTGAGAACTTCTGAGGCAGAACATAAACATTTCAGTCTTTTCCTGGGACTCCTGGGACACAGATGAGCTAAGTTTTCGGAGCCCGTCATGGCAAACAACATAATGTCGCTAATCAAACTTCCTGTGCACCCACCCAATTTGATAAATCAGCCTTTTGATGTACTAAGTGAAGATGAATTAGGAGTAATGAGGCTGTGACAGCTCCCTGAGGCCCAGGCTGACGGGGAGCTGTGATGACTGAGGCAGGAAGGCGGGGGGGAGAGCCTCGCAAGGAGCAGCTCAGCTCCAGCAGCCAGGCTCGTGCAAATACCCTGCCACTGCCAGGGCACCTCAGCTCCCCCCGACGCACACACATCCAGTGCTCCACATACATAGTCACCATCCAAGAAGTGTAGCCGGTGTGTCTCTGAGCAACAGCGTTGACTACCTTCCTACAATGAGCGGCACGCCATAAGCCCACAAGTCAGCGGCAGCTCGGGGCAGGTCAGAACGTGGAATCGATGCACTTGTTGCCTGGGAGGAATGACAAGGGAGGCTGACAAGGGCAGGCTGGTGAGATCTTCATTGGCAAGGCGGCCTGCCTCTGAAGTTCCCACCAGCCCAGCCACAGAAATGCAGCACTACTTAGCTAATTCCTTCCCTTCCAGAAGTTGCAAACGGGCAGCCTAACGGCCACATGGAACTTCCAGATTCACTTCGTTGGGCTCATATAGAGAAGACTGTTGAAAAATTGCACTTTATTGCCAATATTTAAAATTTGGAGATTTTATATTAAAACAGATCTCTAGCTTCTCTTATAAAAAGAATCACAAGACTGGGGGAAATACTGGATTAGCATTCTTATGAGGCAACAGCCGGCTGGAGTCAAGTAGAAGCAATCCCCTTTACACAGGGCACATACTGAGTGAAGAAGGCCGAGGCCCCCCCAATCAGAGGAGGGCCCAGCTTAAGGGGAAGAGGCTGTGTCTGTACTCCAAGAATGGAAGAAAAGAGAGGAGAAGGAGCTACACCTCCACCCTAGTCTTCCCACCCTCCACGTTCTCCCCCAGGTGCCCCAGCACGCAAGGGGCAAAGCCCCAAGCCCTTGGCAGAGGCCCCTTCCTCCTGTCTCTGTGTCCAGGCTCAGCCAGCTGGGGCACAGTGTCCTCAAGTTTGCCACAGTCCTCACTAATCCTTATAGCCCCGTGCTCAGCTGGTTTCACTCAATTTGTATTAACTGCCAGGCACCAGAATATATTTAAGTGTGAGTCCCGTGTTCTATATCAGTATCCAGGGTAGCAGGGATGCCAATACATTGCTCAACCACAAAGGCTGTGTCTGAACCAGGCTCTAGCATCCTCTTACTGGATGCTCACCATTAAGGCTGGTGGTGGCAGGAAGATGGGCACTCAGATGTTGGGGAGGTTTCTGGAAACACAGGTAACTTCTGAGCAAAGCAGAATTCTTTCTAACCCTCCCCAGCCCTCTGGAGACTTCAGCCCTCTCTTCTGAGGCCGCTGTCCTACTGTTTCTGAAGCACAGCCTCCCCTGGGGGCTATTCTGCCAGCTGATGTTCAAAGTGACACAGTAAAAACAAATATCTCTCCCCAAAGGTTGCCTTCGCTCTAGCCTTTCTATGACTGATCCTCTAATTATATCTGTGGCCCAGGAAGTACTAATCTCTTCAACAACCAGAGTGTTCACCACAGGTTGAAACAAAACATCCCATCTTCCTGGCATGAGATAAAGCGAGGTCTGGAATTTTTTGCATGTGCCAGGCTGAGAGGCAGAGCTGCTGTGGACCTGGGAGAGGTGGCCTGCTGGTCCTTGCTTGCTTCCTTCCTTAATCTGCGAGAGATGCCAGACTCCCTGGGAGAAGACCAGCTCCCCACCCTCCTTCCTTATCTATTATTTTAACAAATATTGCGGGGTTGACTTGATGGAGAGGAGGCCCAAGGATCCTGTCCCCTCCAGAATGGATGGTGATGACAATAAACAGGTGGATCCCACTGCATCTGGTCCCTTCAGCTTCCATTTCAGAGAAGAGCATTTTGAGTCCTTTGAGAGGATGATGCTCAGTGATCTCTGCCTTTCCCACTTATCATCTCTGAGGCCACCTCCTCCAAGAAGTCTTCCAGGATCTCCTCCTAACTTTTTTATTCCTCTTCAGTCTCAGGGCACACAATTTGCTCTTCCTGGAGCTTCTGGTATGTCTGCCTCTTCCCCACCCCCATGCTCTTTTATGGCAAGGTCTGTGTCTTATTCCTCTTTTGCTCCTCTACCAGCTAGTACTTGCCAGGCGTTGTGTGGGAGCTTAACAAAAGACAACTAGGTGGAGATCAAAGATCACACATTTGAAAAGCTCTCTAATGACCTCCACTCTGCTGGCACATAGAATGAATCATCACTCTCCAATCCTCTCCTCAGGAAGGACCATCGCTGATGGCCATAGCACACAGCACACTTGCTCCAGGGAGCCAGGCTCTGCCTCCTCTCCTGGCACACCTGGAGTGCCATGTGCTCACTGGGCAGTTAGAACAGGTGCTGGGCCTCCTCATGCTAGCTGTTCTTCTAATGGCTGTTCGTCTCATCCACCATTTCATAAACAATGAAATATGAATACAAAATCATGAGGTGCCTGGGTGGCTCAGTCGATTGGGCAGCTGCCTTCTGCTCAGGTCATGATCCCAACATTCTATGATCAAGCCCCATGTCCTGCTCCCTGCTCAGCAGGGAGTCTGTTTCCTCTCCCGCTCCTCCTACTTGTGCTCTCTCCCCACCCCAAATAAATAAATAACATCTTAAAAAGAAACCGAAATCAAAATAGTGATTGCATAATGACTGAATGGAATGCACTGGGGAAATTTTTTTATAAAGAAAAATCACTAGAAAAAAAAATCCTGCCTAGTTTTATGGAAATGAGATCTCTAAAAATTCTGAAAAACTGGAAACTTATGAAACAAGTTTCCATCTCTGCTCTGCTTTATAAAGTAAAAGTGAAAACACTGGATAAAACGTGGATAAAACGTTACAGCAAGACTTATGCAAATAAACGGGGCCAGACTCCCATCGGTGGGCTCTACTCAAAGACAAGACCCAATATGCACACAAAAAGTTCGGTAAATGGATGCAAACGAATGTTCTAAGGAAATTAAATGCCTGAAGTATCATTTTTAAAATGAATCCTCTCTTTAATAGTTTCTTCAACTGGTCAGTCAACCGTGCTGGACAAGAGAGCCTCCACTCTCTTGGTCTGGCCAGTGTGTTACCTTTGCGGGTCTCTTTTTAGTCTCCCTACAGGGCCCCTGAGAAAATGATACACCTTGGACTTCCATAACCTGCGTGGCTGTCATTTGCACTCCATGGGCCACCTGTAAGTGGGGGCTGATGGGGGGTGCTGCGTCATTCAGCATGCTTGCCAGGCCCCTTGCAGATACAGTGCTGATCAGGAACTGGGGATATGGCATTGAACAAGGGGCACCCCTCGTTCTCAGGCAGTCTACCAGCTAGATGGAGCAACTGGTCCCACAGCTAATGCTCAGATGTGCACATGAGCTGGACAGCATGAGACAGAGGACACACTTCTCCAGAGGGGAGGTGACATGGCGAATGTGACCCACTAAACACATGAGCTGCCTGCCACTTTTGTAGCTGAATGCGACCTTTCATCCCACTGGGCAGAATTTTGGGTGGAAGCAAAGGCTCTGGCCATCTAGAGAAATATAACAAAGTAGAAACATTTGAAAGCAAGACTGTACAACCCTGTGCTGCCCACTCCACCACAAATGTTGAAACAAGTGCCACACATTCTACAAATATCTGGCCAGTAGCCTTCCGAAGTCTCCAGGTCGTGAAAGACAAGCAAATACTGAGAAAGTGTCCCAGACTGGAGGGGACTAAGGACACAGGACAACGAAATGCAACACAGGATCCTAGGATCTGGACCAAAAAAGGACATTTGTGGAAGAACTGGCAAAACGCAAGTCAATCCTCTTATTTTGTTAATAGTACCGAAGCAATGCTACTTTCCAAATTTTGAAGTTAGCTAAGAAGTTAGCATCAGGGGAAGCTAGTGAAGGGCAGACGGTACTCTCTGAACTACTTCAGCACATATTCTGCAAGTCTAAAATTATCTCCAATGAACACAGGCACCCAGTGTGGTCAGGTGGGAGGCACCTCTGGTACACAGGTGTCTAAGTGAAAGGGCTGGGTCCTGGCTCCCGTCTGTGGGCAAGGACGCTAGGAGTCCTCTCCCCAGGCAAAAAGGAGGCTCCCCTGGCCCCTCGTCCAGGGACGGTGCACAGACCAAGCGTCAGGTACACATCAAACTCCTGCAGCAGGGGTAGGAGGCACAGAAGGAAAGGCAGATTCACATCTGCCCAGTGATTTGGTGTTTAGTGCTGGTCATTTTAGTCACTGACTGTGTCCTGAGCACAGTGACACTCTATTTGCAGGAGTCCTCCTTTATTCTCATAGCATCCCCATTTTTCTGAGGGCTAGAGAAGGGCCGAGTTCGTAGGTGGCAGAAGCAGGACCTCCGCCAAGTGCCGCTGGTCCCCAGAGCCACTGCAGGGTACAGAGGCCCAGAAATGGAGGTATTAACAGCCACGGCTCTGGTGCATTTCCAGGGGCCACAGCCTATGAGTTCCGGGGAGCCGCCCATAGTCCAAGCCCAGCAAATATTCCTCTCTGTCTGACCTCCTCTTCTCCTCCTGCAGCTGCTTGGCAGTCCATGGCGGTGTCTTCCTCCTGCAGCTGCTTGGCAGTCTGGGGAGGCCCGCGGGGACACAGGGACTCTGCTTCCTGCACGAACAGCTAGTGTAAGGTCTTAGGCTCCACCTGCCCATCGCCCACTCACCATTAAGGGTCCTTACTGATGGATCTGACTGCAGTGCCCAGAGCTGCTCCCTGAGCCCACCGTCCACGGATCCCAGATACTTTCACCATTCGGGTCGTCCTCACAGTCATTTCTGCTGAGGACCCAGTCCCTGCCCTGCTGGCACGGAGGGTCAGACACAGGGAGTCTGCCGATGCTAGCAAAAGCTGCTCTTATTTACAGCCCCAACAATAACAAAACCAGTAACAATCGTAGTAGCTACTGCTGATGCACCCTTCACTGTTGCACACTTCACACAGCCCTTTGCTAACTCTGAACACAGCCACAAAAGGTGCGTATTACTAAGTAAGCTCTCACTGCAGATGGAGCAGGTGAAGCTGAGGGCAGTTCCTATCTTGGTGGGGCTGCAGACACGGAGACCACGGAGCCTGGGTGTGTCCACTCACAGAGCCACCCTTCCCATGGGGCTGCAAGGCCCCCACACGCACGACAGCCTTGGACTTTCTCCCCCCACCACCGCCAAGCCCCACGACAGTACAGCGACCCCATTGTACAATGCAGGTTGAGGCAAGGAGTTGCGAAAACAGGAAGAACCCATCGCACATCATGCTGATGTGTACATACATCATGCTGCCTGTCCTTGAATAAAGGGCTGCCCGTTCCCACCTGCTGCAAGTTCTGCTGCAAATCTCCGAGACCACACAGCTAGTCGATGGCAGATCTGGGTGCAAACCCAGGCTTCTCTGGCTTTCCACAGCCCTCGCCCTTTCTACCTCCTACAAAGGCAAGTGCTGCTGGCCTCCCCCGCTGGTAATGCCCCATCAGTCTGGAAGGAGCCCTGCCGAGATGTGGAGTTGTGCAGGTACCATTTAGGAATGTGGTGTCTGGGGCAATGCTGGGGCAATGACAGTGACTCTGCCCCCCGAGGCCAGGCATCTTCTCTGTTTCCAAAGTGGAAGGAGTTTGCAAAGAACCAAGCCCACGTCCCCAGCCTCCTGCCCTGTCTGCTTTGTGCGGATGGATGTGCTGGTGTCACAGAAGCCCTAAGTGGCCACCTCTGGTGGCCACTGTAGCTGTGACTTGAGCAGGGCTGGGGCTGGCCCCGGAAGCTGAGGCTCAAGTGCCGAGCAAACACAGGAGCCCTCAGGGCATGAGCAAATGATCTGGCAGGTTTGGACCGTCCCAGCCTCTGGAGGTCCAAAACCATCGCAGTCCTGTTCCAACCTCCAAAGATCAAAGATAGCAGCTGCCCAAAACCTGGGCCTGGGCTGCGGCGTGAGCTGAGTGGGGAGACCCACTGCCTTGCTCGGTCGCGTTCTGCTCCCCACTGTCCCCACCGCTGCCACACCAGCAGCCACCCAGGCTCTGGGATGCTGTTTTTTAAAACCACAAAATCCTGCGCCTCTGTGGGGCCTGTGCCCTCAGGTTCCCTGTGGCGTTTGTGATTCCTGGCCCATCCCCATTGCACAGAATGCCTGCCGAGCGGGGAGGGACGTGGCTGGGAGAACAAGAGAAAGAAAATTTCAGCAGGTCGCCATGCTTCCCTTTCCCCCTCTGAGAAAAAAGGTTGAGAAACGACGGCGCATCTCATCCCAGCACTCAGAGCACATGGGGCCGGGCGGCCGGCAAAGTTGTCCGAGCAAGGGCACGGGGGCTCCATGGGCAATGGGGACATAGGCAGAGCTCTGGGGTTGACTGTGACCCCACGACGAGATCCACAGACACAGAGGCATGCAGGGAGAGCGATCTGGCCCAGCTCTGCCCCACATTCACGGCTGGGTGACCTCCGGCAGGTTACTTCCCACCCACCGCTAGACCTTGGTTTCCTATTTCTAGCGAATACGGGTGACGGCACTAGGGGAGAACCAAGGCTTTGCCCCTCACCCCATGATGCAATCTCCACCCCTGCCCAGGCTGAGGGGCCAGGGCTGGAAGGAGGGTGCTCCGCTCACGCCGCTCAGGGAATCCCCCCGTCAGGCTGGGGACAACTGTCTGCTACGGCTACTGAATGTTCAAGCAGAAGTCTACAGTCGTGACAAGGGTAAGACCCCACAAAAGGATCCCGAGGGGTCTCAGGAGGTGGAGCCTAGCAACAGAGTAGACCTTGGGGATGCTCAGAGGACCTTGGGGATGGGAAGCCACTGTCACTCTGTGAGATGGAGCCAGGAGACACAGTTAGTGGATGAGTCACCAGGGATAACGAGCTTTGAGACAGGAAGATTCAGACGCCTTCTGACACCTTTTCCAAACGCTGATGAGACCAGCCACACACCTAGGCTCTGAGGGAAGCCCAGAGCCATGGGGAGGGGGATCTAGCTTCCACCTGGGCCAGCCCGTCCTCGGAGGCAGCTGGCTTGTGACTGTGTTTCCAGTTCCCACCCCAGCCCCAAAGAGCTGAGGCTGGAAACTGTGCCCCACGCTCTGGGGGAACTCCCTGGCTATTTTTGGAACCACGGGGACTCCTGGCACCCCCTCAGAGCTGCTCCCCACTCTAATAAGCCCAGGAGTCCCTGCCACAACATTTTACCCTTGGAAGGAGCTGGTGTCTCTGTAATTGCAGCGTGATGCTCTCTCGGCAGCAGCATTCATCACGCCTTGAGTCCCAGCCCCAGCCAAGAGAGAAGGAACGGGGTGGGGGGGGGGGGCAGGCAGAACCAGAGCGGGCTGGTGTCGCCGACTGTCTTCACCCAAGGACAAGGGCAAAGCTGCCTGCCCTGTGCCTTCTTCCAGCCCAGTCGTGCTTCCTGGAGAGGCCTGGACTCACACTTCCTTCGGGTTCTGCTGCTGTGAGGCGGGCTGACCGGAGGCTGAGTAGCTCTCCCTGGCCACTGCAGAGCCACTGTGCTGAGCTCGGCCTGGGCCATGAGACCGTCCCACAGGCCTGGAACCCGGGCTTCTCCTCCCACCCTCCTCTCTGTCCCTTCCTGATCAGTCTGCACCTGCCTTCCAAGTGCACCTCCCAAAGCCACAGCCCCAGGCTTCTCTCATGGCCTTGCCCAGAACTCCCTTCAAGGACTTCCCTGAAGGATAAAGCCAAAGCCACTGCCCCTTCCCTTTGACCTTCCTAAAGGACCCTTACTGCTCTTTTGTGGAGAGCCCATACTCCAGCTCTAGCTGATCTGTCCTGTGGCTTCCCCCCACTCCCACTTTTTCCCTCTGCCTCATCCTCTCTTTTCCCTCACCTTTGAATGTCACCACTTCCCCACCTGCCCTCTTTTCCAGCTGTCCAAACCCTACCGACCCTTCATGGGGCAAAGCCTACCTCCCAGAAGAAGCCTTCCCTGACCGCAGGAGCTCGTGGGACCTCTTCCCTCGGCACTCCCACAGAGTTTGACAAGTTGAGAAGCCTCGGAGGTCCCCGGGGAAGGGGGACAGGTGAGAAAGGCAGTGTTTTGCATTCACTGGGTGTAGGCCCCTGCGCTATGCAAACGAGCTATGAACTGCAGGTGTCCCTCCAAGAGGCCCAGAGCACAGTGGGTCAAAGGCGGGTATGGAACAGCATCATGCTTCTCCCGCTGAGCGCATGCTCGTAGTAAGTGCTCAGCAAAATTGGCCGAATGAATCCATGTTGCACTGGCAAGTGACACTGTGACATGGAGCTGTTCCCACCCAGATGGTGTCTGCAGGGGGGGCCCTCCCGGAAAGCTAGGTTGAGAGCGGAAGCTGGAGCGGGAGCTGAAGAAAAAGCAGAACGAGCCGTAATGTCTGGCAAGTGAATATACTCAGACAAGCCAGATGGGTCTTCCAAAAACTGAAGCTGGAGAGGCTGTGAGAGAAATGAAAAGCCACCCCACAGTCGGAGCGAGGTAGCTGGGTCCATATTAGCGAGCACAGGCACATCCCAGTGCAGGGAGAGCAGCCGTGCAGACTGGCACCTGCCCGTTGGTTGCACTCTTCACACTCCACGGTTAATGAACGGTTCGCATTTTCATGTGTGCGTCTATCCCCCAGCCTCTAGCACCCCCCTGACCCCCGGGGGCACCCTCAATAAATGCAGTGCTTGTGGGTGATGGGCTGGGCGGGGCTGGTAAACAGGGGAGAACATGTCCCACTTAAAGGAGGCCCATCGGTCTATTGTGGCCATAAGAGAATGTTGTTTCAAAATTTTATTTTCAGTCCCCTTATTTGAAAATGTGGGCAACTAACACATCACTGCTTGAGCCAAAGCACCTGGATGGTTCAGACCCAGCTTGCATCCTACCCTCACATCATCTAAGACACCAAACCTAAACAAACAGCCACCGTTTAAAGACATGTTACAGTTTTCAAAGGTCTCACAACAGCCCTCTGACCAAGAGGGCAGGGGCGGAGGAGGGATGGGTTATTACCCCCTCTTTAGGAGTTGAGAAACTAGGCCCAGAGAGGCTTATTAATTTTCCCAAGGTCAATCAGCTAGTTAGCAGCCGAGGCAGGATCAGAGCTCACATCTCAACACGTTCTCACAGGCTCTTTCCCCACAGCCCACCTCCAGACCCTAATGGACAGTAGAGTCAAAATGGCCATCAGAACAGTTGGATACACAGAGACCTTGGCATCAGCTAGCTGATCACACGGTGTCCCTAGAAGTGAAATAGACAAGTATCAACTAGACTGCTTCCCAAGCTGCATGAATGGAAGAGTTGTTCTTGGGAAGCGAACAGAAGTCGACTTGAATCACCAGAATGGGGATACATAACCCCACCGTCAGTTCCAAGACGTGAGTCAATTTACAGACCCAGATGCCTTGAAGGAAGGGGAAGCTGGATCTCCTTGAGGAAGAACGTTGCTACACTGCCAAGATTTCATACTGTTCATCTTTCTTCCAGCCTTCCCCCAAAGGATCAACAGCCCTTTACCAGGATGATTCTGCACTGGAGAATGGGAAATAATCAGACTTTTCAGGGATTAGCAGACAGAGGCCCTGACCTAACTTGATTCCATCACCCTAGCCCCACCAAGGCTGGTAGGAGCCTGTGGACATCACGTGGTCAGAGGGGTTTTGAGCTCACGTCCTTCTCACAATGGGTCCAATGGGTCCCTGAACCCCTCCTGTGGTTAATTCTCCAGCTCTGGAATGCATAATTGGACCAGGCATCCTCAGCAACTGGCAACCCACCCCCCCATAGCAAGGGACCAGGTAGATTCCTTTGAGCTGTTCAGAAAATATATCCAAACCCTGGTAATAAGGCACAAAGCCACCTAAGGCCCATCTGACTCTCTAGGGGAGAGTCCTTTATTTACTGTTTACTACCCATCAGGGACCCAGCGCTGTGAGAGATGCTACAGAGAGAAAATTGATAATACACAATGACTTCCATTCAGAATGGAAGATAATCCCAAACTTTATGACTTCATTGCCCTGTAAGACATTCGTAAGCTTCATCTCGAGTTTGGCAATCTGATTGTAGCTGCTTTCTTCCTTCCACTGAATCTACTTCTCGTATCCTCTTTTGAACCTGACTTTGTCATCTCTCTGGTTCTCTCACTAATGACTTAAATAAATCTTTGACATGTAATGGTTTGAGAAAGATGTTTTTAACCTTTCGAAAATTATTACTTTAACAGTGTATATGACTCAAAAAATAAACCCCCACAGGGAAATTCAGCCATGGGAGGGGGGATGGGTCAAGAGGCCAAGCGAAGTCCGCTGGCTCATGGCTTCTCTCCACATCCAGCTCCCCGCCAGACCAGCACACGTGGCTCCTGCCCAGCCCGCCCGGAGGACAGTCTACACACTCCTTCCTCTAAAGGTGATTCACAGCCCAGTCTGGGCTGCCATGGCTGCACCACGGCCCTCGCTGTGCCAGACGGCTGATTCCAGACTCTGTGTGGGAGACGGACACTTTCCGAGTAATGCAAAGCTTGACATCCTCTCTGGGAGAAAGAGAGGAAGACCGTGGGAATCGCCCATGACATCTGGGCAGCTTGGGGGCCAGTGGATCCTTAAGGTAAATAACTTCACACACACACACACACACACACACACACACACACAGGAGAAGTGACAGCAGCTCCCAAGCCCCTCTCCTGGAGTCTCCATGAGATGAGATGAGCTTGTCCGAAGGGGAGCAGGGGGCAGGGCCACTGGAGTGAGTGTGTGGGGGTGGGTGTGTCTTGGAGGATGGGGTGGAAGGTGTGACATGGGCTGATCCAGGTCATCCTTGGCTCCCCAGGGTTCAACTCAAGCTGCACTTCTTCTGGAAGGTTCCCCTGACCATGTGGCATCCCAGCAGCTGCCCTTCTCTGAAGGAGCCCTTGTTGTGTGAGGCACCTCATGCCATACTTGATGACGCTGCTTACTGTATTAGGAATCAGGAGCCCGGGGTCTTCATTCTGGCCCTGCCCCATTAGCTGTGTGACCTTGGGCATCATTTAATTTCTCATTCTCATTGCTTCTCGGCCTTTTGGCTAAGATCAAGTGTAATTTCTCATTCTCTCTCTAAAGCCAGTTTTCTCACCTAGGAAATATGAATAACAACAGCTTTCTCTACTTCATGGGACAGCAAGGATCAAGTCCTAGGTTCACATCCTGCCTCTGCACATACAATACCAACAAGAAAAGATGTTGGGAAATCTACTTAATTGCTCTTGCTCCTTCTACTCCTAACTGAAAGGGAATGATGTTAATAACAGCACCTACCCCACTGGGTTGTTGCAAAGATTAAATGAGATACTGTGCTGAGTGATTATTTTGATGCCTGGCATAACAGAAGCACTCAATAAAGGCTGACTTTGAACTGAAAATGCCTTAGGCTGTAGGATGCTTATCAAATGAGGAGTTTTATCATTATGATAGACTATTATATTATTTTCTGAATATTTCAGATGTGTTACTTTTGCCTCCTCAGGTAGGTTTCAAGCTCGTGACGTCATTTCACAAATATTTACTGAATACCTTCCAAGGCTTGAAATGTGGACACTGAAATAGGTAGGACATAGTCATTATCTTCCTAGAGATCAGAGTTCAGTGGAAGAGAGAAGTACAGATGTGCTTAAAATGTCACACGATAGAGCTAGCAGCGCAGGAGAAGGTCACCTAACCAAGCTGGAGCCTCGAAAGGCAAGCCTCTAGGTCACATGCTTTAAAAAATCCCCTCCCTGTTCTTCTATCTGTTTTCAAGTCAGGGTTTTGTGTAGACTAGAAGCTCAATATATATTTGTTGAATAAACATGGAGAATTGAGTAACCCTTCCCTATTACCTAGGTCACCCAGAGTCCCTCTGGTGGGGCGAGGAGACGAAGGGAAGTAATATTACTGCAGAAGCAGACACAGCCCCAACACTGGGCAGGGAGTCTACACAGGGGCCAGTAATGTGCTCAAACCAGTTGTGTGGACCTCTCTTCCCAATGCTGCCATCAACGTCAGATTAGCAACTCAAAATCAGCCCCAGTTGTAGTATTTATACAATGAAATTGGCAAATGCTACCAACAGAGCATTATTTTTTCCTGGGAGACCTCATTGTTAAAATATTTACCAGCACACAACCGTATGGACCTCTCACAATAATTTACTGATGAAGAAATGAGGGTACAGAAAGGTGAAGCAATTTGTTCCAAGTCACACCTAGAAGCTAGATTTAGGATTTGAATGTGTCTTACTCCAAAGCCCTGGTGTTTCCCTCTGTTACTTTTTTTTTTTTAAAGATTTTATTTATTTATTTGACACAGAGAGATTACAAGTAGGCAGAGAGGCAGGCAGAGAGAGAGGAGGAAGCAGGCTCCCTGCTGAGCAGAGAGCCGGATGCGGGCCTCGATCCCAGGATCCTGGGATCATGACCTGAGCCGAAAGCAGAGGCTTTAACCCACTGAGCCACCCAGGCGCCCTCCCTCTGTTACTTATGACTGTCCCCTCCCCTGTCAAACCCCTAGTGGGCTTGATCAGGAGCAGGTAAGTGCAGCCTCTGTACCTTGTCCTGGCTGGAGGGGAGAGCAGAAAAGCTTCACTGTCTACTCAGTCTCCTTGGGAAAAAATCAGGACTCCTTGGACCCAGGCTGTGTTCTATAGGACCCCACAATATCTGCCCTGTTTATTAGCTGCTCAGGGGCCCCGTTGTTCAGCTCCACCAAGAATAAATGAACCTATGAAAAGATGCTCAAAGTCACTAGTCATTAGAAATGCAAATCGAGGGCACTTAGGTGGCTCAGTTGGTTAAGCTTCTGCCTTCAGTTCAGGCCATGATCTCAGGGTCCTGGGATCGAGCCCCGAATCGGGCTCCCTGCTCAGAGGGGAGTCTGCTTCTCCCTCTCTCTCTGCTCCTCCCCCTGTTTGTGTGCACACTCTCTCTCTGTGTTGAATAAATAAATAAAATCTTAAAAAAAAAAAAAAGAAATACAACTCAATGAGATTATCACCTCCCACCATGAGGGCAACCATTTTAAAAAGAGAAAGTAAGAAGTGTTGACAAGGACTTGGAGAAATTGGAACCCTGTGTGCTGCTGGCGAGAATGTGAAAAGATGGAACCACTGTGGAAAAATACGGAGGTTCCTCAAAAAAATTAAGAATAGAACCACCCTATTATCCAGCAGTCCAACTTCTGGGTTCATATCCAAAAGAATGAAAAGCAGATCTTGGAGGTATTTGCACACTCATGTTCCTAGCAACATTATTCACAATAGCCAAGGGGAGGAAGCAACTCAGGTGTCCATCAAATGGGTGAATGGATTTTTTAAAATGTGACCTATACATACAATGGAATATGATTTAGCATTAAAAAGGCAGGAAATTCTGACACCTGTTACAACATGGGATGAACCCTGAGGAAACTATGTGAAATGAAATCAGCCAGTCCCCAAAAGAAAAGCACTGTATAATTCACTTATATAAGGTGTATCAAGTGGTCAGACTCACAGAAACAGGAAGTGGGATGGTGGCTACCAGGACTGGGGATTGGAAGGCAAATGGGGAAGCAGAGAATTAGAGTTTAATCAGTATAGAGTTTCAGTGTTGCAAAAAGAGAAAGTTCTGGAATGTGTCACACAACAATGCCAATATACTTCACAATACTGAACTGTACATCTAAAAAATAGTTAAGGTGAGAGAGTGCCTGGTTGGCTCAGTTGGTTGAGCACCAACTCTTGATCTCAGCTCAGGTCTTGATCTCAGGGTGGTGAGTTCAAGCCCCATAGTGGGCTCCATGCTGGTTGTGGAGCCTACTTAAAAAAAAATAATAATAACTACAATGAGATACCACCTGACACCAGTCAGCTAAATGGCTGAAATTAATGTCAGGAAATGACAGATGTTGGTGAGGATGCAGAGAAAGGGGAACCTTCTTACACTGTTGGTGGGAATGCAAGCTGGTGCAGCCACTCTGGAAAACGGTACGGAGGTTCCTCAAAAAGTTGAAAATATAGCTACCCTACGACCCAGCAATCGCACTACTAGGTCCTTACCCTGAAGACACAAATGTAGTGATCTGAAGGGGAACCTGCACCCCAGTATTTATAGCAGCAATGTCCACAATAGGCAAACTATGGAAAGAGTCCAGATGTCCATCAACAGATGAATGGATAAAGAAGATGTTGTATATGTGTGTGTGTGTGTGTGTGTGTGTGTGTGTGTGTGTGTGTACACACACACACTGAAATACTATGCAGCCATCAAAAAACCCCGAAATCTTGCCATTTGCAATGACATGGATGGAACTAGAAGGTATTATGTTAAACAAAATAAATCAGAGAAAGACAATTATCATATAATCTCTACTGTCTCACTGACATGTGGAATTTAAGAAATAAAACAGAGGATCACAGGGGAAGAGAGGAAAAAATAAAACAAGATGAAATCAGAGAGGGAAACAAACCATAAGAGACTCTTAATCCTAGGGCGCCTGGGTGGCTCAGTGGGTTAAAGCCTCTGCTTTCGGCTCAGGTCATGATCTCAGCGTCCTGGGATCGAGGCCCGCATTGGGCTCTCTGCTCAGCAGGGAGCCTGCTTCCTCCTCTGTCTCTCTGCCTACTTGTGATCTCTCTCTCTGTGTCAAATAAATAAATAAAATCTTAAAAAAAAAAAAAGAGAGAGACTCTTAATCCTAGAAAACAAACTGAGGATTGCTGGAGGGGAGGGAGGTAGGGGGATGGAGCAACTGGGTGATGGGCGTTAAGGAGGGTGATGGGCGTTAAGGAGGGCACGTGATGTGATGAGCACTGGGTATTATATAAGACTGATGAATCACTGACCTCTACCTCTGAAACCAATAATACACTATATGTTAATCAATTGAATTTAAATTTTTAAAAAGGAAAAACATGGTTAAGATAGTACATTTTATGTTATGTGTTTCTTAACATGATAAAAAAAGAAAAGGAAATTAAAGCTGGCTCCACATGGAGTTCACCTTTCCCTCCTCAAAAAAAGAACAGACAAAACCCGTGGCTCACTGTGGGCCTTCACGGGCATCCCCAGAGTCCCTGAGAGGCAACTGCCTCCATATGAGCTGCTGGGTCAGAAGGTTGACCTCCTGTGATCCAACCAGCCCTAGAGGTGACCATCATCCAAGATCCTCCAGAACTAAGTAGCACGGAGGTAACTAGTTTTATAAGAATTCTAAAAATGAATGCACTCATTTTATCTAACAGATGCACATCTGTGCCTACTGTGTGCAAAGCACGCCCTATGGGGTGATCTAAAGCTAGCACACTCCTTCCCCTGGTCCCCTGAAGCTTGTTTGTGAGTGGGAGCAGCAGACAGTACCTGGGAGCTTTGGGAAAGATCAGAGGGAGCTGCCTGATTGGGCCACTTGCTTGACCTGACACTCCACCTCCGGGAGGCTCGGCCACACCGTCTGCAGAATGGAGATGGCCGTTTCCCTCCGTGGGTCTGGGTGATGGAAGGATGTGCGCCTACCACAGTGGGTGGCTTTATTCGATGAACATTCGCTGGATCATTAAAAGCTACCAGGCCACAGAAAGAAGGGGCATTCTTGCCAATAAAAACAATGACCCTGTTCTCCTGTATAACGCTTCTTGGTGGACAGGGTGTTTCTGTATGTTTCCGGGCAGGAAACATGGGGATCAATCTATAGGATTTAAAGTATTTCCACTGCCACCAATAGAACCAGCTCTCAGCAGGCTCTGGCTTCCTGGGCTCCAAGGCTTCCTGCCCCTCCTCCAGGCTCAATAACCCAGTCCCCAAGGCCGCTCTGGAATCCACCATCCCTGCCACCCCCAGCACGTGGACCACAGCAACAGAGGGACATCCCTGGTACAAAAGCTCCATTTGCATCTTAATGACAAGGGACCCCAGGGAGAGAGATGCTTGGGGTGTTGACTATGAATGAAATCACTAGCCCTGTAACACCCGCATTTTTCTGCTTTCTGCAGCTTCTGCCAGCACCGCCTCTAAGCTCTGTCTGCACCATAAAAGCCTGGCCTCACAAACACTTAATTTGGAAATTATGTGCTGGTCCAGTGGCAGCTCCCCAGGCTGCTGGTTTGAGGCTGCTCCTTGTCCCTCTGTAGCGAGCAGTTCCAAGCAGCTGATGGGCTGTATCCCCTTGATCCCGCTCTTTAGAGCCAGGGCCAATTCCTGGCCCAGTCCTGGAAGCTGAACCCAACAGCCTCCTCGTGTTTTGGGGCTGTTCACTGGGCTGGGGTGTTCGGGCCAGGACCAGCCCTGGCGGAGGAGGGCCACCGAAGCCCTGAGCCCCCCTCGGCCTGGGAGTGGCAGCAGGAGCTGATAGTGGGGAACGGGAGACTGCCTGAAAGGGATTGAAAGGGCAGAACAAGACTTCTTTAGCCTCCCTATGGGACTCCCAGCTAGCTGGTGATACAGCCCAGACCTGCAATTAGAAAAACAAATCCTCCCACCCAAGCCATAGCTCAGCTGGTTAAATAGTGTGTAGCCCCAGTATTTAGCAATTTTTACACATAAACACATATATCCCTGTAAAACACACACGCTGTGTTATCTTTTTTAAATTATAAAATGATTTTCCAGCCCTTAGGTTTTGATAAATGCTTCTCTCACCAATTCCCTCATTCCATGTCTCACTCTCCTTCCTGCATCTGTAATGTCTGGCCACGTGGATAACACTGAAGGCCAGGTGCAGGCCTACAAATATCACCAGGGAAAAAAATGAGAAAAAGGTTGTTTACTGCTTCTTGATGTTTGCTCTAGGGAAACATGACCCATCATGGTTTTTGCTGGAGAAAGCACAGGGATCCCCCTTGCATTAGCGCACACATTTACTGCCTCCTCCAAATACGTCGGCCAAAATGCACACACTAACTTATTTGAAAGGACATGTATCTGTCGTGATCCACAAAAAAAAAAAAAAAAAGTGCTGGTCCATCCAAAATCTATGCTGTGTGATGGACCAGCACATGGACCAGTGTGTATATCCCCGTGCATACACATTAGCATTTACTGAAGGCCCATTATTGTGCATAGCACTTTAGACAATATATATACTCTCCGATTTTTCCAAGTTCCAAATTTCTGGCATGTACGTACTCCTTCATTCATACATTCCCTCTACAGGTGTTCAGGGTCTCCTGTGTGCTTAACACTAAGGACAGGAAGATGCCCTTATTGATCTCACAAGCTGGGGCCTGGGGGATGAGGTGGGGTGGGAGGAGGAGAAGAGGAAGTCATGATAACACATGGTGGCCTCCACTGTGTTAAGCAAGACAACAGGATCCAATGGAGTCACTGATGCTGAGCCCCATGTCATGAAACCTAGACTCCGGGCACCTGGGTGGCTCAGTCAGTTAAGCATCTGCCTTTGGCTCAGGTCATGATCCCAGGATCCTGGGATCGAGTCCCACATCGGGCTCCCTGCTCAACAGGAAGCCTGCTTCTCCCTCTGCCTCTCCCCCCTGGTTTGTGCTCTCTCTGTTTCACACTCACTCTCTCTCAAATAAATAAATAAGTAAATAAATAGAATCTTTAGAAAGAAAGAGAGAGAGAGAGAGAGAGAGAGAAGAGAAAGAAAGAAAAGAAAAGAAAAGAAAAAAAAGAAAGGAAGGAAGAAAAAAAGAAAGGAAAAGAAAAGAAACCTAGACTCAGTTACAGTTTTGGCTTCTCCCAGAAATAGAATCTTAAATGACTCACTCAGGGATCACCTCATTAGCCCTAGCGGACCTGTGCCATTCCCTACAGGAAAGTGACCTTGCCACAACCGATCTGCTCTTTGCCAGTAAAACTTCCTTGTCCCACTCCCTTCTGCCTATAAATGTCTTTCATTTTGTACAACTCCTTGGAGCCCCTTTCCGTCTACTCAATGGGATGCTGCCCCATCCATGAATCATTGAATAGTCAGTAAGATCTTTGAAATGTAGTCCGGTAAGGGTGCCTCGGTGGCTTAGTTACTTAAGTGACTAGCTCTTGACTTCACCTCAGGTCGTGATCTCAGGGTGGGGAGATCAAGCCCTGCATCAGGCTCCACACCACGTGGAGTCTGCTTGAGATTCTCTCTCTCCGTCTGTCTCTGCCCCTCTCCCCACTTGAGACTCTCTCATTCAATAAATAAATAAAACCTTTTAAAAATTAAAAAGCAAATAAAATGTACTCAGTTGCATTTTGTCTCACTAACACCTGTGATGAAAGTGAAGGCCATGAGCCTGGCCTGTGAGAGAGCTTCAGGACGCTGAGCAGCCGAGATGGGGTAGTTGTACCAGACACACCAGGGCTCAAACACCAGCTTCTGTGCTTACCACCAGTGTGGCCTTGCGTATTTTCCTAACATCTCTGATCCTGTTTTCTCATCTGTAAAATGGAAATAATAATTCCTAGCTTTTATGTCTGTCACAAATAGTAAAGATGATACGTTTGAGGGCCGAGGTGTTGTATTTTTAAGTGGGAGATCTTTTATTTAAAGATTTTATTTATTTATTTGACAGAGAGAGAGAGAGAGAGAGAGAGAGAGAGAGAGAGAGATTACAAGTAGGCAGAGAGAGAGAGGAGGAAGCAGGCTCCCTGCTGAGGATTCAGTTTTCTTTCAAGGCTTACATAAGTACTGAGCATCTAGAACAAACCCAGTCACTATGGACTAACATCCAGATTGGAAAGCCCAGAAGGGCAGACTTTGGGGTCTAGTCCCACTGGGAGATGCTACAGCAGTTCCAAATATTGTCACACTGGTTTCTCAGGAAGCCAGGAAGGTGAATTCATCACAAGAAGATAAATCTACAAGGCTTCAGAGTCCGTATTTGCAGACATGTAATCCTTACAAAGGGCCTGGAAAGCTCCCTAGCACCTTCATCATCTCCGTGTCTGTAAGGACTGGCCAGCTGGGCACACCTTAATGATGGAGTTCCCTGGGAGGCTCTGGCTGGTATTGCAGAGCAGGTCTCCGCTAGCCTCTGTCTGGGGGATCCCAGCTCTCCTCCACAAGGAGCTCCCACAGCTCCCTCCACCCCCAGTAAAGCTGAACTCAGGGGCTCCACCCCCACAACATCAGGGAGCTTCTGGGGACACACTCTGCAGGACCAAGTTCTGGCCAGATGCAGGGGTTGCTGACTTTACTCCCACTGGCTGGTAGAGATCAGGGACTCCCATGGCAGATGGACATTACTTTGTGGGAGGTATACTCACAGAGTGAAAAGACTTGGATTTTGGTCCTGCTCTGCCCCCAAGAAACCTTGAAGAAAGCTCTTGGCCTTCTGGATCCTCATTACTCTCACTTATGAAATGAGAGCATCGGCACATAGGAAGCATTTAGTAAATGCTTGCAGGACAAATATTGAGTGAACAACTCCAGATCCCTGAGTTCCTTACGGACTATACAAAGCACTTAGCATGTGCCCCCAGACACCACCCTCCTGGTCCTGAACCCCGGGCTGCAGGTCCTCCCCTCTCTGGAACTCTGAAGGGACCCCCTTCCTCCCTTCTCTTCCTCCAAACTCTCCTTACCTCCCCCTCTTACTACCCACTGTGCCAGGAGGCCAATGAATCCCAGTTAATCCCGAAGTCCCCGCTGTACTAATTGCTTTCTTTCTTGTCCTTACTTGCCTTCCAACCCGGGAGATGAAGCTTCAGTTAGGTAAACAGGCAGCTATCCCAACAATAGGTAACTGGAAGGGAAATGGGGCACCTGGGTGGCTCAGTCAGTTAAGTGACTCCCTTCAGCTCAGGTCATGATCCCAGGGTCCTACAATCGAGCCCTACATCGGGCTCCCTGCTTGGTGGGGAGTCTGCTTCTCCCTCTCCCCCTGCTTGTGTTCTCCCTCGTTCACTCTCTCTCAAATAAGTAAAATCTTTAAAAAAAAGAAGAAAGAAGAAGAAAAGAAGAGGAAGAGGAAGAGGAAGAGGGAGGAGGAGGAGGAGAAGGAGAAGGAGAAGGAGAAAGAAGGAAAAGGAGAAAGAAGGAGAAGGAGAAGGAGAAGAGGAAGAAGAAGAAGAAGAAGAAGAAGAAGAAGAAGAAGAAGAAGAAGAAGAAGAAGAAGAAGAAGAAGAAGAAGAAGCAGCAGCAGCAGCAGAAGCAAAGAATGCCTCCATGGACAGGAACCAGCAAGTCAGGAAGCTCCCAACAGTGGGCTGAACAATGTCCCCCCAAATTCACGTCCACCCAATGCCTCAGATTCTGGCCTTATTTGGAAACAGGGCCTTAGCAAAGATAACTAATTAAGGATCTCGATGGGATTCTAACAGATTGGGGGGGGGTGTCCTTAAATCCAATAGCTAGTATCCTTATAAGAAGAGGCAAGGACACAGAGTGACATGGAGAGACTCAGATGATGTGAAGATGGAGGCAGAGATTGAAGCCAGGGGACACCTGGAACCATGAGAAGCTAGAAGAGGCCAGGGAGAGCCTAGAGCCTTCAGAAGGACCATGGCCCTGCGGGCACCATGATTGCAGACTTCTAGCCTCCAGAACTGGGAGAGAATAACTTTCTGTTGTTTGAGACGCCCTGTTTGTGGTATTTTGTTACTGAGGAAATGAATACATTCCCCAGGTTCCCTGGGCCCTACAATGTTCAAGGTACGTGGCTGGCGAACTCTGCAGAGGTGTGCCCACCTTCCACCTCCCTCTGGAGGCCTTCTCCCCGCCCGGGGCCCAGGGAGCCCACACACACTTGCAGCCATCCTACACCGTGCACTTTTCTTAGTGCATCTGGGAGCCAAGCAGAAGTGCTTAGAAAGAAAAGTGTGGACATTGGCTTCTCCAAGCTGCCCGCCTCATGTTTCTCCAGGTCCTTCAGGATGCGATGTTTCAGTTTTTGAGCAAATCTCAGCCTGCTGTGCAAGAGGACAGTATTCATTCATTCGTTCCTGCATATAGCCACCCATGCAACCAGGAACTACTGACGGCTTACCCCCTCCAAGCGTGTGCTCAGCACAGAGCATGGGAACCATCCCTTCCCCTGCACCTCGTGACTGTTCAGTGACCAACGGGTCATCAGTCTACCCTATTCTGTTATTATTAATGACAATAACATCATGTTCTAAAGACTTTTGTGTGTCATTTGATACACTGAGCTCCCAGCTGTTTACAACCTGCTTCTCAGTGAGCAAGGACGTTGATGGCTCTGCAGCTCCATCCCTCAAAGCTGTGAGCCCCTCAAAATATAGAAGTACCAACTCGGTCTGGTTCACTTATCTGTTTTTCTGAGGCGATGGAGTAGAGCTGAGTACAAAGGATCACCAAATCAGCCTTTTGGAACCCAGAAATGGGAAGAAAGAACAAAGGGTGAAATTGAGGGAACTTTCAATGAAGCTACCAGAGGCACAGCATGGGGCACTGGCTGGGTGTGGTAGGACACTGGTGGGGTCCCTGACAGGCCCTCAGTCTGGGTGTGGTCTGCGGGGAACAGCCATGAGAATCTGGGTGCACGGACTTCTCATCCACACATCAAGGGTTAGTCTGGGCCCCTAAGGTTCTTCACATGATGGGGTCTCTCCAGTCTATGTCAATTCCTGGAGAAACTTTCTTTTCTTTCTTTCTTTTTTTTAAGATTTTATTTATTTGAGAGAGAGAAAGCACAAGAGGGGGAAGCAGACTCCCCACCGAGCAGGGAGTCCAAAGCAGGACTCGGTCCTGGGACTCCTGGATCATGACCTGAGCTGAAGGCAGACGCTTAACCAACTGAGCCACCCAGGCACTGGAGAAACTTTCTAGCCTGACTTAGAATACAGGGGATTTCAAGGATGAGGAGAAGACAGTGTGTCCTCCTGTGTTATCACTGTGTAGTGGGGGGCAAGGGATTCCCCTGATCACAGTTCCACCATGTGCAGTGCAATTGGCTGGTACCCAAGCTTGGAGAGGTAAGGACTTCGTTCCCTTTCCTCAAGGAATTTACCACTGATTGGGGGAAACAGAGTAGTCAACAAGTAATTACATTACAATATGGTGTGATAAATCTTACACTTTATGTTATGGAAATATACAAGAGGTGTCCCTAGCCCAGGCTGGTGGGATCGTGGAGGGGGCAAACCAGGGAAGGCTCCCTGGAAAAGGTGATATCTGTGCTTTAAGTTTTAAAGGCTGACGACTAGAAGTTAGTCTCTAAGGCCAAGGGCTGGAGCATTCAGAAAGAGAAAACATCGTCAAAGTTTAGATATGGTACAGTGAGCACAGAGGACTGACAAATGTCAACAGATCCATTTGGTTTTCTCTTCCTTGTAACTGCCCCCTCTTCCATCTCTCATCCACAGCTTTACACCCACTCACCACCCTCTGTTCTCCTTTCTTCTCCCTTTTCTCCTCCATTCTCTGCAGATGAGGAGAAGAATGTCATCTAGTGAGTTCGGAGCTGGTGAGGGAGCAGAAGAGAACACCGGTGTGGGGAGACTGGAAAGGTGTGTCCCGTGTCAGCTTCCGCTGATAGCACCGCGACTGCAGCCTTCCCTGTCTCCTTAGCCTTCCTCTGCCCTCCCGTGAAGTCCCTGTTCCTTCGCCGTGTGTGCCAGCCATCTGCAAGCCTGCCATCTGTCCCCATCAGGGCCTCTGTAGATTCCCGGCCACTTCCCAGCTTCACAACGACTCTGGCCACTGGCAGTTATCTGGCCTGCACTCCAGCCCCAGTGCTGCCATGGACTTGGGTGGGATCCGCGTCTGGAACCTTGGCCTCTCAGCCCCTTGATGCCCTCATCTCCAAGGACACCCTCCCTTTCGGTCACCTGTTCTCATGGTTGCACCCTGGACCTTGTCATCACCCAGGACCGCTCTGCTCCTCTTAAAATCAGAAACCGAGTTATCCCCACTCTGTGACAACTGCCTGCGTTCCAGCTCATGCTCTTAATTCCTCCAGGTATACCAGGTCTCTGACCTCATCACCACCACCGGGTTGCCGCTGCTAGTCCCTCGTGCCCCACCCCCCAATACCTCGGCTCTTTCTATCGGGCTCAGGTTTTAGCCCAATATTCAGAAACTTTATACCAATACCCTTAATTGTCTTGCTTCATGGTCCTTAACTCATCCTTGGCTTCTCCCTTCCCCTTCTCCTCCATAGCCCATCAATCGACAAGTTCTGCTGAATTTTAAGTAACTTTGCAAATCACTCCTGTCTTTCTGTCTCCACTGCCCCACCTAAGTCCAGGCCTCCAGCATCACTATCCTGACAACCAAAAATGCTGCTAGCTACCCTTTCTTTTTGCTTCTGTATCACCAGCTCTCCCACAGGGCAGCCTCTCTGATTTTTTTTTTTTAAATGCAGATGAAATCAATTGAGTTATTCTCTGGCTTAAAACCCAACCTTTCATAATGGCTTTGTCTTGCCCTCAGGATAGAGTCTTCACAAGGCTTTGGAGTTCACAGTATGGCCCTGCTACCTCAGGCTTCAGCCTGTACTGTCCCCAGCTCAAACTCCAGCCTTCAGCCCTTAGTTTTTTGGGTTCCTTGACTACTGCGTGCTCTGAACAGAAGTTGGTGACAACAGGGGACCTGGGGTGCTGCCATTCTCTCTTGCTATAGGACATTGGGTTCTTCCAAAAATAACACTCTGGGAGTCAGGTCCCACCTTGTCTGGTTTCCTCTTCTTGCAATAATGTCTTTCTTCCTTCCAGAAGAGAGACGGAATTTGGAGCATAGAATGGGAAGGGTCCTGTGGACATTTCAATGCCACCTACTAATTACAATGAGAATAATGAAATGAATATTTATTGAGAGCTTACCACGGGTCAGGTACCAGGCTAAGCACTTTATTTTTTTTTTTTTTTAAGATTTTATTTATTCATTTGACACAGAGAGAGAGATTACAAGTAGGCAGAGAGGCAGGCAGAGAGAGAGGAGAGAGGAGGAAGCAGGCTCCCCACTGAGGAAAAAGCCCGATGTGGGCCTCGATCCCAGGACCCTGGGATCATGACCTGAGCCGAAGGCAGCGGCTTTAACCCACTGAGCCACCCAGGCGCCCAGGCTAAGCACTTTATATGCATGATTTATTTACTTCCCACCAACCCTATGAAATAAGTGCCACAGTCACCCCTATTTCATGGAAGAAAAATCTGAGTCTCAAAGGGTTCTAGTAGCTTGATTGAGGTCACATAGCTGGTTACTAGCAGAACACAGGTCTGAACCTCTATCGGTCTGGCTTCCAAGTTCATCCTCTGAATCTCTTTGTTATACTGAGTAGCTAGATGGGCAGGGGTAGAAGTGATTTTTTAAGAAGTGATTTTGGGAAAAGTTGGTTCAAATTGTTACTGCTTTCGAAGGGTGTCGGGTAAATTATGCTTATCGGTACCTTTTAAGCTAAGGATCATCCCTGTTCCCCAAACCCTAAATCCCATCCAGAGCTTCAAAGATGGACCCCAATGACTATTCCATCCTGCTTGTCCTCAGATCCCCAGGCAGACCCAGACCAACACATCTTTAAGTGTTTCTTTGACTGCTCACCTAGCACCTTCTTCCCTATGTGTGTGTCTGATCGAAGCAGGTTCCAATATGCAACGCCTGACTTCCACAGCCTGCAACAACGCCTGACTTCCATGGCCTGCAACAACTATGAACAATTTCCAGCCAAAGTATACTGTAATTTGTGGCTGCAGGTAATCAGAGAATGCTGGCTGAGGATGAAAGAGAGAAGGTAGGAAGCATCCTGCTGAGCACTGACCCTGCCAGACACTCTTGCAGGGCTTCAAGTCAGTGTAGCTGCGGGGAAGTAAGGCATTGCCCACCCACCCACTCTCACTCATCCATGCCACAATTTAAGTAAATAGCTACTAAGTGCTCGGCATCCCTTTCTGCTATAACAGGTTCTGGAAACACATGAAGCGGGCTTTGCTTCAGGGAGCTCTCAGTCCCGTGGAGAAGACAAGAAATGCACAATTGAAAGACTGGCACTGAGCATTCAGAGAGAAATATAAGAACAGAGCACCAGAGTTTCCCCAAGGCAGTAACTCTAGTCCTTCCTAGCTCCATGAGCCTGGGTACGTTTTGCGTGACCTCTCTGAGCCTCAGTGGCCACATCTGCAAATTGGAGGTTATAACATCTACCTCGGTGTCTCGTTGTAAGAATCAGTCGGGGTAGGTCCTAAGGAAGTGATTTATAAATGCAAGTTTGTTATGGCCTCATAGGCTTTGAACATTAAAAAAGAGTTCCAAAGGCAGAGTATTAATAGGGCTCTGCGAGTTTACTATTACTAGAGCAACGCGAATTACTAAAAGTGTCTTAAAATGCATGCAGACCGCATGATCCCCCTGCCTTGGATGCTCTTCCCTCTGCTAGCTGCAGAATCCACTCCCCCATATCCTTTAAGTCTCTTCGCAGTTATGAGTTTCTCAGTGACATCTACCCTGACCACCTGATTTAACAAGGCAAGCTTCCCTCTCTTCCTGCCTCGCAGCATGCCCTATCATGGAGCCCTGGTCCATTTTTTCTTTTCTCAACTACTTACTGCCTTCTCACACACTCAGTCACTTACATTTTATATTTATTGCATATTATTTGTCTCCTCACACTGGAATGTAAGTTCCAGGAAGGCAGGGATTTTTGACTTTTTTCATTAATGGATTTGCAATGAAGATGAGTGCCTAGTACATAGCAGGTGCTGAGTAATTTGGGTTCCATGAAAGAGCAGAAAGTGAAATGCATGCAGAATGGCAGTCATAGCGGAAGACATTCAGGGAGCAGCGAGTACGGGAAGACAGGATACAGAGTACAGAAGTTGGCAGCCTAGTTAGGTAGGATGAGGGCTGAGAGGCACATGACTGTCATGTGTGATACATGAGCACTTTCAAATCTCAGAACAAAACCAGAGGTGCCCCTTGAAGCTCACTAGAGGCAGTTTGAGTCCAGTCAGAGGAATCCATCTTCTCCTCGGCCAGTGAAGGGGCTCCCATATCATTGTGGAAGGTACCGGTAAATGACTTCACAGAGAGTAATCTCAGAGTGTGTATTCGTTTTCTACGATTAAGTAATAAATTATCCCCAAACTCAGCAACTTAGCTCAGCAAAATCTTATTATCTGAAAGAATTTCTGTGGGTCAGGAACTCAGGCAACTCAGTTGAGTGGTTCTGGCCCAGGTCTCTCAGAAGGCTGTAATTAAGACCTTGGAAGTGACCACAGTTATTTGAAGGCTCACCTGGGGAGGAAAGATGTACTTCCAAGATGGTCCATTTGCATGCATGGCTCTTGGCAAGAGGCTTCAGCTCCTTGCCATGCAGACCTTTCCTAGGGCTGCCTGAGTGTATGGACACAGCAAATGGCATTCCCCAGAATGAGTGACCCAAGAAAGAGTAAGGTGGAAGCCGTGTACCTTTTCCAACCTATCCTCAGAAGTCCTGATCTGTCATTTAGGCATTGCCCAGGTGGTACACAGGTCTTCCCTATTTAATGTAGGATGAGATCACATAAGAACATGAATACCAGGAGGCAGGGAGTATTGAGGGCCATTTTGGAGGTTGGCTGCCACAGAATGTAATCCAAGAAAGGATCCAGAATGGATGGAGGGCAACACCAATCTAGGGAAAGCAGTCGTCACCTCTTACCACCTCCCTCCAGCTCACCAGAGAAGACTGGCCAACAGGCAGACTTTGTGTCATTGGTCATTGAGAGAGATCCAGGCCTTTGGTTATATATACTCTCCAAGGAAAGGTGTGTATGGAAATATCTTTGTTCCCTTGGGGGGCCTGACATCCTCTGCTTGGGACCCCAGATGCTAGGTTCTGCTTGTCAATACAATTCTCTTGTTGATCCTGCCATAAATGAGCATAAGAACAAATCAGAATCCAAGAAAGGAATGACCTACCTGACCTGAGGAAGATGACCAGGGAATGGAACACCTGCCACGCCCTTGGCAATGTTCTATCTTCCATAAACAGTAAAGCTTCATAATTAATTGGCCAGAAATAGATGCATCAATTAGGAAAGAGTCTTCACCAGTGAAGCATTCAAAGAAAAGAAAAAGAGCCAAAGAAAGGGAGGGAGTAGCTTTCAGGGATGGAGAATCCTAGAACCAGAAGATATAATTTTACATCCCTTCCTCAGGCAGGACCAACCTTCATCCAAAAAATAGATGGTACCTGCCTCTGTCATTAATGACCCCAAAAGATGGACAGCATGTATTTGTAGTAGCTTTGAGGATCTTAACATGAGGTGCTTTGAGCTTCTCAGCCAGGGTAGAAGAAAGGAAAGTTTTCTTGTCCTATACACTGCTATTTTCTCCTTATTTGTGACTTTCAATAAACAGTGGCCTATGCCAGAGGGCACCATATCATGATACAATGCCAATCAAGGAGGCTCCAACTGAACAAACTGATGGGTGCCAGAAGGGTGTGGGGGGGTGGAGAGATGGGCAGAATGGGTGAAGGGGAGTGGGAGACACAGGTTTTCAGTAATGGAATGAATAAGTCATGGGGATAAAGGGTACGGCAGAGGGATTATGCTCAACGGCATTGTAATAGTGTTGTATGATGGCAAGAGGGCAGATACGCTTGTGTTGAGCCCAGCATAACGTATGGACCAGCGACTCGAGCTCCTCTTGCCCAAGATGAGTAAGAGCTTCTAGCTGGGGCCAAAGATTGCAGTGCAGATAAGTGGAGAGCATAAGAAAGAAATGGAAGCTTGGATTCTGTGAAAGCTTTAAAAACGTGCTTAATTTCAGAGATGTAAAATCTGGTGTTGAGTGAATGCAAAAGGAAAGCAGCTACAAATGCTCCCCTTCAAGTTCCTTAGTAATAACAATAGCAATTATTACAGTTAAGATTCGTGGAGTGCTTACTTTTGCAGGGACTCTAAAATGTTTTGTATCTATTGCCACAAGTAACCACCGCAACCCAGCAATCTCGGTAGTCACATCCCTACTTAGAGATGAGAACCCCAGGTGACAGAAGTCAGCCAACTGGCCTAAGGTAACACAGCTAGTAAGGTGTCGCAGTCGGAATTTAAATCCTGGCAGGCTCACTCCCAAGCCCTCAGGCTTTTAACTATGTTGTGTTTTAAGGGCTTAAGGAAGGGACCAAATGCTGGTAAGCAGCATTCATAAAATTCATGGTGAGGTTCACCAATAGAGGCTAGAAGTCTTCCAGCTTATTGGGAGGTGAACCCCATTATCTGGTCATTTCAGTAGAGCCTTAAGTGCTGCTGAATCTTAGGAATCCCAAGATAGTGGGCAGCAGATAAAAGTTCGTTTGTTTTGAATCCAAAGAAACCAATGTGCAGGTCAAGTGCCCTGCCCAGGGACACCCGGGCCTCTACTGCCTCTGTCCAGCAGAAAAGCACCAAGCAACTAGTCCTTACGACAGCCCTCATGACTTACTCCCACATCCCCGCAAGATCCAAGGCCATCCACCTCCTCCCCACTGGCCCTGAAATCAAGAAGCTTAGTCCTGGAGATGTGACAAGTTCTCATCCTGTGACGGTGAGAAAGCAACACCAAAGATCACACTGTAGGCAGAAGTCTGAGTTACATCCTTTGCAACAGTTCGGTTCACCTCAAAGAGATGAACTTTCCCTGGGGAAACCAGTCCTGCCCTGAGTCCACACCTTCTCCTGCCCTCCTTGGAGTGAGCAAGACTCAGGTGACTCTGCCTCCTTCTGCTCCTGCCCCCTTTTCCTCTGTTCCCATTGCTTGCTGAGGCCCATTCCCAGTGCACTGTACCCAAAGGAGTGAGACCCGGGCACAGAACAATTTCTTAGATGGTCCTCGACTTTGAGAATCCCAAGAAATTATTGAACCCATTCATCTCCCTCTGCTATCTCTTCCTTTCCTGGGCCCATGTGGAAAGCTTGCTATCACTTCAGTTTATCAAAGAAAGTGACTGTTAGTCCTCTTCTTCTCCCTTTCTTATTCTTCTATTACGTAGGTCAGAGAGGGCAATTGCTTTGGCATCGGACAGTCTGGCTTTGACTCTCCCCCCTGCATATTGGGCCCTATGACCTTGTGCAAGCCACTTACCTCTCCACACCCACACTTCCTCCTCTGGGGAAAGAGGGATAACAACGGTGCCCGTGTTGTAGCGTTGTTGCAAGATCGAGAATCATTATAAAAAACACACGGCAAGCGCTCGGCCCAGTACCCTGCACACAGCAAGTGCACAGTAAATGTTAGCTGCTAGGATGATTAGGACAGCAGTGGAGGGACTGGTGAGCTAGGCCACTTGTCGAAAGCAGCCCTTCTAAGGAAGCTTGAGAGTAAGCCACTTTCTCAGACCAAGGGTTCCCGGGGAATTGCTAGTGATGTTGCTGCCTGGGGTAACAGGAAGGAGAGAAGGCAATTATACAGCGTATAACGAAAATAATTTCATTTCTAATGCCTTTCCCCCGCTGAGCCACTTAGAATCCAAATAATGACAACAAGGCGGGGGTGGAAATGAGCAGGGCAGGCACGTTCTGAAGGAGCCCAGTGACGGGTGGACAGGCCCCAGGACTCACTTTGGCTCGCAGACATCTGCAGGGGAGAGTCCTTGGGGCTATGGCTGCTGCTCTGTGCTGAGCCGCAGCTCCCCAGAATACCCGGCTGCCCAGGCAGGCTATGGGTCTATTGATGTGCCCCTGGGGGCTGAGTCTGCTTGACTTCACTTCTCACCCTCTGTCTGGGAGCAGGCTGACATCACTCAGAGAGCCAGGGGTCCTCCCTCCTTCCCCTACTTCATCACTGTAGACAGCAAAGAATCCTCCTGTCTCCTCTTGGAAATCATGAACATCCCTGCAGGAGCCATCAGATTACAGCAAATTGCCCAAACTGCTCCAAGCTGATGTCTTATACATACGTATTTAACATCCGCCTTTTCCGGGGGCCCCCAAAGATCTGACTTCTCCTCAGTTCCCATCCCCATACACTGCCCCCCACACTCTCACATGCCCCCCCGTGGCCTCCAGGTCTGGGGCACTGCAGCAACATAGCCTCTTTCACCCAGGGGAAGGGGGAGTCCCCAGGCCCCAGTGCGTCATCTCTGGCTCCTCCCTGAAAACTAGAGCCAGCAGGAGCCTTTTCTCCTCTGCAGAGAAGCATTCCCATGTCTCCTCAGGAGAGAAGAGCCTGTGCCTCCCCAGGGGACATCCCAGCTGCCGAAGGTGTTGATTTAACCCATTTATCACGTGGAAGTGAACAGGACAAGAAGAGGGGGAACGTACAGTCCAGAAAGCTAAGTTTCTCTCCTTTCTCTGGACCCAAACTAGAACAAACCCAGTGGCTGAATCTTATAGTTTTACTCCTCCTCCCACATGGACTGACACTATAATCAAGCTATTTTCCACACCTATGCGTTTAAATAATACGATTCTATTGTTTAAAAAAATAAGGAAGCAATTTTCAATTACAATGGTGATAGGGACAGTTGAGAGGCAGGGATGTATTAACGTTGGATTCTAACATGGTCAGAGTGATTTAAAAGGCTGGAGAGAATATCAGCCTACCACCCCGAACTGGTAAATAAGCAACTTGCATCCTGGGTAGCTCCGTTTAGTATCCTGGAGAGCTGCAGAGCTTATGCATAATCCCAAAGCCGAATCTTGGAATCGTCCTAGGGCCATAAGAGGCCCTACTGGGGATAAATAAATAAATAAATAAATAAATAAATAAATAAAAAGAGGCCCTACTGGGGGCAAGGGAGGGGAAATATGGTGCTGGGTTCAGCTGAGAGAGGTCATATACAGTTAAAGATTACCTACTGAGGAGTTGGTTCAACTCACACCAAGCTGTGCCCTTCCGGCTGCCTGTGGCTTCCAAACACTTCCTAGATGCAGAATGCTCTCCTCAAGCAGAGCTCCTAGCAGGATGGAGAAGCTTTGGTTGCCAAGCCCAGCCCTGGTAGCTTGAGACTAGAAAGCTTATATTACTCCTTTTTGGGAGCACTTTAGTAATAAGAAAGAGATCACCATATTTCTGGACTAAGAGAAAAGCTGCCCTGTTTAAGGGTTAGGAGCATCCAGAATGACCTCCAAGGAGCCCAAATAATCTAAGGATTTAACATCCTAGTAACGGAGTCCTGGGGGAAATGGGACTGACTAGGTAGCCTTGCTAACTTCTTTTCAAGATCTCAAATCTTAGGTTAATGTGACCCATGATATGCAACCTAACTCTGCGAGATTCTGTTTAGGGTTCTGACATTTTAAACCTCAACGTTGGTTCTCCTCTCCTTTCCGAGGAGCTGAAACACCTTCACTGCTGGAGCTTCATAGGTATTTAGCCACAAGGGAGGGAGACATGGGGGTTGGCAGATCAGAAAACATGAGTCACTAGAAAGGGCAGGGTTGGCTCAAGGAAGTCTCATTATCCTTCCCCTCTCCCCACCACCAAACCCCTCACAAACTCTGCTATTTTCACAGCTATGCTTCTTCCTCAACACCAAAATACAACTTCCACTTGCAGGGAAGATGAAGACAGCTCTTTCCAGGCCAAGTCCACACGTCCTTCCCCTTACACATGTTTACCCAGAGAACAGTGACCTCAGACCGGTCTAGCTTCAGCACATCGATCCCAGGTGAATGAGAGGCCGCATTTTTTGAGACCCTGAGCTCCCTTTGTTTCCCCTGGTTGGAGGAGGAACAGAGGGTTTTTCTCAAGTTCAAATTCTCCTACATCATTGCATGTTCTAGAAAGAGATAATCCAACCTTGTGGGTAAAGGCAGAAAATTGACTAGTCCATGAGCATCGTCACTGGCCTTACTCACCCCTACAAGCTCGCTAGCTTATAGAGCACAAGAACCAAATCAATACAGCCAATATGTCACAGCGAGCAGAGCACGAGTAGCTACCAGCCTTGGGGGACATGACATGCTACTAAGCTGAACTAATCACTCCTTGGCATTTCAGGAGCAGTTGGGTTAGCAGACCACAGTACATACATAATGAAAGACAATAATTCCCCCAGAAGGGGAGGGTAAGAGGAACACAATGGGTTGGCCCCCAGAGGAGGGCAGCTACTATTTACGCAGGTCAACGTAAAGCCATATTGATGATTCTTAGCAGCCAAAAATCTGATATAAAAATAAGAAAACACCAGCAGGATCTTGGGGGAGAGGAGATTGGGCTGCACATTTTATTTCAGTAAAAGGATTGAACCTGGGGGTGGTCCCTCCATCAGTAGTCCCACACCTGAAGAACTTAACATGATAAATGGCAGAAGCCAAAAGAGTTGATTATAAAGACCTGAATCACGCTCCCTTGTAGTCAAAGAAGTATGAACTTTTATGAGAGATGATTTCTTAACTGGCGTACATCTGAATCACCCAGAAATATTGTTAAAATATACATTGCCGGGTCTCAGCTTGAGATTCTCATTCAGCAGTCCTTCAGAGAAGAACAAAAAAAATATCCATTTTTAACCAGCTTCCCAGGTGATCCAGAAGCAGGGAGTTCATTAAAACAGAAAACGGCCGTTAGAGAAATGCTGCCCCAGACCCATATAACAAATCAGAATCTTCCATTTTCCCCAGTACCTTTCATCTCCAGGCTATGCAGAGAAGGTAGCAGGAACTCAGAATGTTTTTCAAGAGACCAAACCTGGGGTTACCATGGCCCTCCCTTGGCTTTGGGTCTAACCCTCTCAAATGTCTTTCCTGTCAGATGTCCAGTTTCAGAGATAGCATCAAACCCCTACCACCACCTGCAACCCCATCGGATACACCAGGAATCTTCAACACGAAGCAAAGAAGACAAAGGCAGGGACCCAGCAAACCAGTCCACTAGTTCTCTTGCAACTGGTCACATTCACCAAGGCCTCTCTCTCTGCTCACCCTCATCAAACAGTAGCAACAGGGGGAAACATGAGAAGAATGATTCCTTTCCAAGTGGTCCTAATGCTGCAGGATGAGTCGGGGGTAGCCTGAATATCTGGATCCCAAGAGGAAGAATCAGTGATCACCTACTTCCTGGGACGGAGCCAGGATTAACCTGAAAGGTTTACATCCTGGTCAAAATCCAGAAATGATCCGATCTCCCAAAGGAACTGGAGAGGGATCCTCAAAGTGCCTTGCACCTCCGCAACCTCAGGAGCCCCCAGCACAGAAAGTAGTGGGGTGCCAGGTGGGGCTGTGTGACTCGCTCAGATAGCTTCCCTGGGGCTGAGAGCAAGAGCCTGTCCCTACGGAGCTGCAGCGCTGTGACTTGTGTCCATGGCGAAGCCTGTTGTGTAGACGCACACGCACTCTCTTACCTCTGTTCTTCAAGAGGAACCACTCACAGGCCGCCTGTGCAGACTGGGATGGGGACGCGCTCCCTCTGGCTCTTAGAGCTGTCCCTTGTCTCCGCACACAACCCTATCGAGGCTCTTGGTCCATTCCAGAGTGGAACAGTACCCTCCGCTACTGCCCCAACCATCGGCCCCATTCCCAGTTCGAGATGGGTCCGAAACCCCAGCCTCCCTCCCCTACAGGATCTCAAACGGAGAGATGGCGAAGGAGAACGTAAATTCAGTACCAAGGACAGCGGCACACCAGGGAGTGGGAGAGTACAGGCACAGTCCGCCTCTCCCCAATCCTTGGCTTCTGTCCTTAGAAACGGAAAAGTCTCAGGTCCCGCAAATGCAGACTTGGCAAGAACAACCGCTCTCCCTCCGAGGCAATCAGAAACTCTGGCCGCGCGCCCTGGGGTCCCGGACTTGGGTGCCGGGAGGAAAGTGCCCTCCTGAGATCGTCGGGAACCTGCCACCCCGAGAAGCCTCGGCACGGCACGGCTGGCTCTAGGCGCTCCGCCCGGAGGCTGCCCAGCACTGCCCGCACTAGCCGGGAGCGAGGATTCCCGCCCGGGCCGCGCAAGGGACACCGCGAGGGAGGGAGAGGGGAGCGCTGTTCCTGTCGCCCCCAGGGCAAGCGGCCCAACGGAGAGCCTGTGGAGGACCTGACTGCAAGCGGGTTGGTCCCAAGCAGACGGCACCAGAGTGGCCGGACAAACTTCTGGTCCCAGTGACGCCGCCTTCCGAGCTCCCTCCTCCTCTCCCTGAGACCTGCCCGGGTTCCGGCCGCCTGTCGCTCCGTCCAGCGCGCACTTACCTTCAAGCCATAGGGCGCCCGGGGGCAGAGACGGCGCCGGCTGCTCGAGGCTTCCGGCTCCCGCCGCATCCACGCGCGGCCGCCCCTCTGGCAGCCGTCCGGGCCGCCGCTCTCTTTGGCGGGGCCCTGACTCCCCGCCCCCCCGCGCGGG
>LNAC01000069.1:3121987-3205674 GCA_002007465.1 Ailurus styani
GGCGCGGTGCGCGCGGGTTCCGGCACTGAGGCTGGACAGCTTCGCCGCGCCGGAGCACCCGACCGCGGGAGGGAGGGGGCGGCGCCGCCTGGCCACGGGGCGCCCTGGGGCCCCGCCCCTGGGACAGGCCCCGCCCCGCCACACTGCGCGCGGGTGTGCGGGCTCTGTGCGCCCGGGCCTGCAGGGGAGCGGCGGGCAGGCAGGGGATGGAGTCAGTCCTGGCTTTGAGGCAGATGGGAGCCTAGGCGGGAACTAAGTGGTGGCCTCCCCATTGCGCTCCCCCTATTCCCCCAAAGTGAGACCCTGTACATTCAGGGCTACCGGTGACCAAGCATCCTCATCGTCTGTTTATCATTTCCCTCTGAGAAGTCAGAGGATAAAGGTTGGGGGACGAACCCACCCATCTAGGGAGTCCTGTAAGGAGGAGCGGTCAAGGCTTTTTACAGATCTCTGGTCTTGGAACCCCTGCGGTCAGTTCTGTTGCTTGACTCTTTCAGGGGAAAGCCTGCTTGGAATTGACCTAAAGTGGAAATTCAAAAGAGGGCCTCTGGGGTTCCAGCCCGCCCTTGACTCCAAAGGGAGGTGGAGTCTTCAGCAATCAATTCTTGACTGTCCTCAGTCTGCCAAGCGCTGTGTCAGATTCCAGGGTCACAGAGAGGAATAAAACCAGGTCCCTGCTCTCATGCAGTGGAGACCTCCAGGAAACATACCAAAGCACCACAGCACCTGTGGTCTGGCCAGTGCTAGGGCACACAAGCAAGGAGACCTCATGGGGACTGGCACCGAAGAAGCAATACCCTTTCCCAGGGGGTAGACGGCAGCACCGCATTCCAGGCAGAGGGAAGAGCATGAATAAAGAACTGACTGTTCATAGCAGGGAGTCAGTCCATCGCTGCAGAAGTTGGACCACTATGAGCTACAGAGATTAAGTTTGTATTTCTTCCAGTGACCCACATGATCACAGAAGGGCCTGAGCACTCCTCTAACTCTCCACCCTCATCTCTCTAGAAGAGGGAACTGAGGTCAAGAGAATTGGAATGCCCTTCCAGATTCCAGAGAGATCCAGAGCTGGGCCACTCTCCCCCATGCGAGGAGCCCACCAGCATTTTCCCCAAATACAGCCATCTCTGGAGGCAACTGGGGAAGGGCAGAAACTGTAAGTGGGCGCCTGGTGCCTCTTCCCCTGCTCCTTGCCTTTGGCACTCTCTTGTGGATCTGGCCTGGCTCCCATCCATGCAGGCTTGATAGGGAGATATTCTAGCAATCAGGAATACCAATATTTTGCTCTCTTTGCTTTTAAAGCAATGAAACTTTGCAGATATCCTTGAAATTGCAGTGTTTCCCCTCAGCTACCCCTAGGCCATGTTTCCAGGTTTAATCCGCCTAAGGAAGGACGTGGTGCCTTCTAGCTCAGCACCTTTCTACTTAGGGACAGCCCCCCTAACAGACAGCCACCTCTCTCCTGACTAGTCAGAGGACCTGGATCGGTGTCCTGACTCTGTCCCATATCAGTTTTGTGACCTTGGCTAACAAGCAGCTTACCATCTCTGAGTCTCACTTTCTCCATCTTTACACTGGGGCCAAGAAGATCATTCTCTCTGACCAGCACTGAGGATAACAGATGAGGAAGTGTTAGACCAACTGTAATCTGCGCCCCCACTTCCGGCTGCTGAGGGTGGGGGTAGGGGGACACCCTTGCTCCCTCAGGAGGCAGAAGAAGAGAACATGACCTCCATGGGCTGCGCCAACCCAAGGGCACCATAGCTCCCTGCTCCTGCTTTTACCCCAGTCTTGCATGGCTGAGTGGATTTCACGCTGGCTGTGAGTGAGACGGATGGATCTTTCAGTTTTCAATTAGCAAACGCCTCGCTCTTTAAACAAGCTGCACAGCAAACAGATGCACTGAGTGATTGATGACAGGGAGCATCTGCGCCCAAGCGGCAGGCGGCTTCCTGTAGGCTCCCGCTTCCCAGGCTGCCAGGGCCCTCTGGAGGTCATTCGAAGCCTCCCCTGCCTCCAGGCAGAACTGTACCCAGTCCAAGTAGGCCAGGCAGGGGCAGAGTGGCCCTTTTCCTTACAGCTTTCCTGGAAAAGGGGACACAGGAGCCTTTTTGACATTCTCATCTGTATGTTCCCAATCCTCAGTCAGGAAGTTCTTCCTGATGTGCTTCCTAAATCTTTACTTATACCTTTTTATTGTTGAAAGTGCTCAGCCAATGGTTACTAATGGGTGTTAGGGGTAGAAGATGGGTTGAGGCAGGCAGTGGTTTTGTTGGCTCATGGTAATGAGGAAACAAAGGCCTGAGCCAAAGGAGAATGAGGGAGATCTAGAACTTTCCCTCGTGCTCCAAGAGCTACCTCTGAGGTAGAGAATGAGGCCTGGCTGGAGCTTGGAAAGAGAGTCTCTTGCTGACCTTTATCAAACTCTGATACACCCAGACCTTGGTGCAGCCACCCTTCTGAAAATCATTCCACAGAAAGCAAGGGAAATGCCATCACAGGGGGTAGGGGCGGTCAGAAGCAGAACAGAATTGGAGTCACATGGGACTTTGTTCAGGTCCACACTCCCGTATCTTGGGAAATCTCTGAATATCTCTGAGCCTCAGTTTGCTCAGCTGTAAAAAGGGGCTAGAGATCCATATTGCCGTGTTAGCATGAAGATTAAATGGGAATGACAGCCAATACATCCTGGTGCTTGATCCATGTTGCCCATTTTCCCCTCTTACAGAAAACTTGAGCTAGAGAAGCACTGAAGGAAATGCAGACACCCTCTATGTGGTGTTCCAATATTTTCTAGCCTAGTTCACAGATGAACCCTGAACTCCTGGTAATTTCTTCTTCTCTCATCCCCCCCTCTTTTGTCATTTAATTTTTAAACCATTTGCAAATAACTCTGAGAACAATAAAGTGGCAGTCCTTCTGGGTCAGAGGAGGTGTAGAGCAAAAAGAAAATAAACTCACCCTTTTGATACTTGATTATTTCTCTCCAAGTGCCAAAAATGCTAGAGGGGGGCCAGAGTCCTGGTCACGATGTTGCTGAGAGCCCCAGGCCCACATCTGAGTGATCCAATGAGGGAGGTTAGGGTGCCTGAGGAAGTGGGGGAAGGACATAATCCTCTTAAAAGGACAGAGGTTCAAGATACTGTCTCTGACCAAGGCAGGAGAGCAAAGGGACTTACCTGAGAGTGTTGACCTCTGCCTGTGTAGTCACGCTTAGAGGATGTTGTCCGCACTAGAAGACATGCTGGGTTTGTCCACATCCATGTGAAATGGACATTTGTAGATGATCTTTGCATCCTCCTATTTGGGAAGAGTAAAGAATACAGGTGTGACCCACTTTAAGTCTATTCTATAATTCTTCAGAATTATAAAACAGATAAATTAAAGTGTAAATATCCATATTATGAACTTAATTGCCTGAGGGGAAGAGGTCATAGAAATACACACTTATTTGCACACTCATATTCAGAGTAGCATTATTCAGAGGGACGAAAGGGTAAAAGAACCCAAGTGTGCACTGAACGGTAAATAGATACCCAAATGTGGTCTGTACGTACAATGGAATAACCTGGCTGCAAAGTGCAGGTTTTCAGCACTTGGAGAGAAATCAGAACGTATCAGAAGGGTGTGTTTATTCCTTCTTGCCCCGTACCTCCTCTGACCCAGGAGGACTGCTGCCTTATTGTTCTCAGAGGAGCTGCAAAGCAAGTAAAAGCAATCCTGTCGCTGGCAACAAGATGCGTGATTCCTGAGGGCATTGTGCTAAGTACAACTGTCCGGTCACAAAAGGACAAATACTGTATGATTCCTCTTATGTAAGGTACCTAAAGAAGTCAGACTGGAGTGCCCATTGCCAGGGGCTGGAGGGAAAGGTAAATAGGGAGTCTGTATTTAAAAGGGACAGAGTTTTGGCTCAGATGGTTAAGCATCTGCCTTTGGCTCAGGTCATGATCCCAGGGCTCTGGGATCGATTCCCGCATTGGGCTCCTTGCTCATCGGGGAGTCTGCTTCTCCCTCTCCCTCTGCTGCTCCCCTTACTTGTGCGCGCTCTCTCTCTCGGTCAAATAAATAAATAAATAATCTTTTTTTAAAAAAAGGTAAAGAGTTTCAGATTGGGGAGACAAAAAAGTTCTGTGGGTGGATGGTGGTGGACAGGTGCACAACAAGGTGAATGTAGGTGATGCCACTGAACCACATGCTTAACAATGGTTAAGAAGGTAAATTTTGTGGTGTATATTTTACTGCAATAAAAAATACAGAGACCTCGTGTTTCAGTGGCTACTGTAGTTGTTCTGTGTGAAAACAAACAAAACCTCTCAGAAATGACCAGGTAGGAAGGTGGGAAAGTGACTGAACTTAGAAAACAATCCATCCGTATAGAACTTCTGAAGTTGTATTTGGGGAAACACAACTGGTACTACCTTGGGTTTCTTCAGCCTTTTCTGTAGGTGTTAAAGCACTTTCTCATCAGTGGTCTCATTTACCCTCCAGTAGCCTTGTGACTTCTAGAAGATCACTAATTTCAGAGAGCCCTGAGAGGGTTCTTAAAGCTCCCCACCTTCCAGAAGATGGGAGCAGACAATGGAATTCAGATGATATTTTTCTAATAGTTTGCAAATGCAAGGACCATTCCACCACTCAGGTTTTGAATGGAGTGGTGCAGCTCAGGGAAAGCTCTGAATAGTGAAGAAAAGCTCAATCCAGGCTTTCTGCATGGAGGGTGGGCCAATCAGGAGCCGAGGTATTTTTAGTCTCTAAGCCAACCGGCAGCATTTGGGATTCTCTTTTTCACAAGCTGCTCCCCTGCATGCGTTCACTGTGGCTGAGGACCAAACTCAGCTGCTCACACCCTCCTAGCCTCTGAAGCCATCAGGGTATCAGGCAGGGAGAACGTGGACAGAAGAAATAAATAACTCGGGCCATTTAAGCAGAAAAGGAATTCAGTGAAAATATTGTAATAGCTCACAGAATCACAGGGGAGATTAGAGAACCAAGGTTGTAAAACAGACAGGAACAAAAGAGCTAGAGGCTATGAGGTCTCCACCTGAAATGGAGCCCATGCCACAATCCAGTGGGAGAGCTCAATTAGCGCAGGTAAACACAGCTCACCAGACGGCCGGGCCATGGCGGCTGGCAGCAGACCCTGGCATCCCCCTGGCCCTCTGTGATGCTGCTTCTGGAAACCAAAAGTTGTGGCTACTGGTGCAGCCTCCAGAAAGGATGCTTCCCCTCTCCTTGCTTCTCTGAGTCACCGGCTCTTGAGTCAAAATCTGGGGCATCAACCTGTCATCGAGCCGACCAAGAACCACACGGGGAGGGTCCTCTGGCTTAGCAAAGCACAAAGCTTGCAAAACCAAGCAGCAATCGTCCCGATATCCCAGATCCAAAGGAAGAAAGAAACCAGAATCCTTTGTCCATCCCACTTTCTGAATGCCACCCAGATCTGTCCACTCTCCACCCTCGCTGCCACCACTCCAGTCCAGGTCACCAGCCATCTTCTCAGGCAGATGATGACCAAAGCCTTCTCCCAGCCTCCCAGCTCCAGCCCACTTTGCACACTGCACAAGGAGGCTATTTCTAACACAGCCCCCTGCTTAAAACCCCCCAAAGTCCATTGTTTTTGAGATGAATTCTAATTCTGTTAAAGTGGATTCGAAGTCTGCCATATCTGTCCCTTGCCTCTGTCCCAGCCTCGTCTCTGCCAGCACCCCGACTGAAGTATGTGATCAATGAATCCCAAAAATGAGTTTGGAAAAGGTCACAGAAATGATCTGCTCCAGAGTTTCGCAAATGTCCTTACATCGGACACCACAGAAAGATCTGGGAAACAAAGAGGAAAAAAAATACAGATTTGATCTACTAGATCAGAATTTAGGGGGCAGGGGTTAGGGGGTCTGTATTCCTCAAACACCAACCTGGTGGGGAGGCACTAGTTTAATCCAAACCCCTCCTTTTACACATGTGGGAGCCAAGGCCCAGAGAGGTTAAACACTAAGGATACAGAAAGCCAGTTTGTTGTTGTAATGAAATAAGACTTGTAGCACAGTTAACCTGATACATTTAGTGTTATATACATCATTATTGTGCCACACGGTAATTAGGCATAAATAGAGGGTAAGTTATTCATAGGAAAGACTATTATTATAGTTATAGAAACCAAGTGTTTGGGGTCCACCTGGGTGGAAGGGAAAGGGGCCACTGGGAAAGACGGAGGGGTTTCTGTGAGGTCTCATAGAGGGTCCCTAGGTCTGCCACCTGGGCTCTGACAGATCTGATGGCAGGTGGGTCTGCCCACAGATTTAGGGAGCCAGGGGGTAGCTAGGCTGCTGGGCAGTGATTCAAGACAAGCCTGTAAAGACTGGAGAAAGCCGAAACAGCACCTGGCCCCTTCTTCCAGCGAGGGAGGCATCACGGGAAGAGGAAGGAGAAGCAATATAGACCTGGGGTCCTGCTGCAGGAGCACACTGAGAGATGGATTTAAATAAATGCCTTTTTCAGGCAGAAACTTGCCCGTTGTGTTCTAGATACACGTTCCCAGTTCAAGTCCAGGGCCATGCCCACAGGGCTCCCTTCATCTGCAGTGCTGGACCCACAGACCAGCCCTCCCCCTTCGCTGGTCTTTCCAGGCCCTGCTCAGCCAGGTGTGCTCTGGTCTGGCATTTCTCTGCTTTTGCCTCTACCTCTGTCTCTGTTTCCTACCTGCTAACTGCTCCCTCCCTTGGCTCCTCTGGGCCCCTCCAGTGGTAATGGAGCCCCATTATCACGAGTCCTGAGAGGCTGCATTATCCTTTCTGGTTTCTCTACACCCCAGCTCCACTTTCCTAACAGTCTCCTTTACCAAACTCTTCTCAAATTACCCCAATTGAGTGTGTGATCCGTCTCCTGGCGAGACTCAGACTGGTAGAACACCCAACGTAAAAACCCAGGCTTTAGGACAGGGGCTGTGGAGAGCAAAACAGGATAAAGGAACCCAGTCATAGTCAGGAATGAGAACCAAGGGCAAAAACCCATGGGACCAAACAGCGCTGCACATTCTGGAAAGCTCAGCAGAAGAGAAAGCAGTTCAAACTAATTTAAGCAGATAGCAGCTTCAAGGCCATTGGAGAATTTGGCTCTATTTTTGGCTGTCCACCATCCAGTCCTGCTCCCCCTCTGAGAGACTCTGCCATGGGAGTACCGGCCATGGGTCTCACCCATAGCCTACAGGAGGGGTCTTTCCTCTCCCCACCCCCTGGCAGGCAGGGCATGAACACGTGACCTGGGTTCAGCCAGTTGGATGCTCTCATCTCCACTTTGACCCTGGAGCCCTGACTCTACAGTGGAAGATCTCTTCGTGGGATGGCTGGGATGTCCCGCAGTGGCTGCTTGGATACCTTAGACAGACAGCTCCTGCTAAAGAACACCGTGTCTCCTTCCTTCCTCTCACCACAGCTGCCTTGGTGGCTGCCCATCTTCTAAGTTGAGATCTTTGTTCTGAGAGCCCACTATTCTCCCCTACTCAATTTCCTAACTTGCTTAGCTAGCCAGGATCCATTTCTCTTGGCCACACCAAGGACCCTGACTTGACTAGCATAGAGCTCCCTAAAAGGCCTCAGATGGTATGCCCTGAGCTGAGGTGAGGTTGGCCTCAAGGGAGGAGGCGGTCTTCAGGTTCCCACACCAGCCCACGATAATCCATCCCTCAACATACTGTACCTTCTGGCTCGTGCCAGGTGACTCCCAGCTTTCTTTCTTTGGCTGCATTAACCTCCCAAGCCAAGTGTGAAAGCCAAGACAGGAGGCTGCTGGGAGTCTACCACTGACTCTTCCCCAACCACCTCACCTCCACCCCTGAGGCCTCTCCTCTCTGGCTTCCCCAGCTTCCTGGCTCACTGCCAATCTCCCCCAAGATGCTCACGGCCCTCAGGACTCTTGGCCTCCAGGCCACTCTAACCCCCACCCACTGCCTTCCTTTTTGGTGTGGACAGTCCCCCTCTCCCCTCAGATCAACATAGAATAAGGTGGTATTTTGCAACTTTAAAAAACTAGAAGAAAACCAAACATAGACCAAACGGAAAATAATGAAAAGGCCAAGCAAGACACATCCTGTTTGTCGAGCACACAGGCTTCATCCCACAGTTATTGAAAGCTCACCTCGGGTCACCTTGGCTGGTACAGGCTTGGATACATCTCCAGGGTCACCCTGGCCCTGGGCTCTTGGTAGCTTCCAGGATTGGCTCCCTTGCCTCTCTATTCCATGCGGTCTCTCCAAACGTGACCGGGCTGCTCTTTTGCCACACCTGTCATCCCTGGCACTGGAGACCCTTGCCGCTAGACCCTGAGAGTCCTCATGTATTCCCTGGGATCCAGGCTACTCCGTCATTGTCTTTCTCCACCAAAGAGTTTTCTAAGACTTTGAGAAACCCACCCTTGCCCCTGATCCAAGCCTAAATGTGCCAGTCACCGTTTGGGAAAGAAGGAAGCAAACACCTCCCGGGGACTCGCCCTGCAGCAGGCCCCAGGGTTCACACAATGACGTTTCACTTCATCTTCCCGACACTCAGATCTCCCAGATGGCGCAAGGGGCTCTGGAAGTACCAGAAGAGAGAAAACTGGGATTCAAAGACCTCAAACCCCACGCCCAGAGCTTGCTCACACATGTCCTCACTGAGCATCTACACCAGGGAGGGTAAAGAGGCTTTGTCTACCGTACCAGCTCGGAGCGACTTTGTAGCTGCCTGGAGTGTGCGGTGAGGAGGATGAAGCCACATCTGCACTCAGTGGGAGAGAGAGGATCATGATGAGTAAGAGATGAGGGGAGAACTGGAGAGGGTGACTGCAGTGCAGGTGTCACCAAGCTGCTGCCCTTGATCCAAGCCATTTTTGTGACAGGTGCCACTATAGCCAGAACCTCTCCTGCCACGTGGAGGAGCACGCCTCTTCTCGGGGCTTCAAGTGTCAGCTCTGCTCCTGACTGGCCCTGGGACCTTAGGCAAGTCACTGCACCCTGCTGAGCCCCAGTTATGCTATTGGTAAAATCTAGCTGAGCATGATGCTTCCTCACCTCCAAGACGTCAGGAAGCATGAGCTGGTTTAATGAGTGTGGCATCCCTGGTAGAGCACTGTCCACAGAGTAAGCACTTGACAACTAGGATGAGTCATGGAAGTTGCTACTGTCGTTGGCCATCACACTCTCAAGCAGCAATGCCCACACAGGCACATGCACCAGCTCCCTGTTTCTACCACCTGCCAAGGTAAAAAGCGCCCAGTTTGCTCCAAGTCTTCAAAAACTCCCAGGTGACCCACACTCTCCTTCAAGTGCCACTGGCTCTGTGGGACTGTACAGCATGGGGCTTGTGTTTACCCTGAAGTCCCATTCCTTTCCCATCTGCCGTCAGATATTTCAAATCCTCCCCAGGGGCTCCCCCACCTTGTTACTGTGATTACATGTCCTGATTGTTTCATTAAGTTCCTTTTCCTAGAGAGGCCGGTAAATACCTGGTAGAACATGGGAACTAATTATCATCTTAATTGGAGAGGATGACCTGGCAAATAAAAATGTGTAATCTAATTAATTATCAAGATGTGTCCTATAAAGGTTAATGAGAAATCAAAACCCATAGCCAAAGGTTCTGAAATTTCTGGGCAGAGAATTCCCAAGGTTTGGAAGCAAGAGGGGTCAGCCTCTGTGGCATAGCAAAATTATGGGCCCTTTTCTTTGCTTGGACCAGAAGATTAGATCCATTGACCTTTCTAATAGGGGAGATGGTGACTCATGGATCCAGTACTGGCTTGCTGTTTGTTTGGGTTTTTTTTTTTTTACATTTATTTATTTTATTAAGCATTTCTTAAGGGCCTTGTGCCTTTATTATGAGTTAGGGCCCCCCATCCTCCAGGGATGGATGGATCTATTGTTTTTCCCACATGGTGAGTGTCCCAGGAACAAATTCTCCCGGCTTTGAATGCCCTCTTTCCACAAACACCTGGCACTTTCTGTCCACAGCAGACTGGTCTTGCCTCATGTCCACGCTGTCTTTGCCTTGTGCGGGTGTCCCCACTCCCCTGTCTTGGGCTTCCTCTGTGACAAAGTGATCCCCATGGTTTCCCGTAGAACCCACTTCCACAAGCAAACTTTGCTATTCCCTTGGACCTGCCATCCGCAGGACTTTTTCCCCCCCCCAGCTTCGTGGAAACCTGGCTCTTTCCCCAAAGGCTGCTTCCCCGGCAGGCTTCTCCATCAAGAACTGCTATTTCTTCCACGACCCAGAAATGACTCTGTCGGGACACGGGGGTGACATTCTCCATGCTCCCTGGCACTGCCTGTCCTCCGGGAGCCCGTGTCCCTACCCCCGGCCCCGGCCCCCCTGTCTTCTCCAGGACCCGGCGACTTCCCGCGTCGCAGCCCCCTCCGTCCCCAGTTCTGCCGTGAGACGGGGCACTCTCGTCACCCGCCTCCCAGGACTTGGACGCCTCAGCTGTAGTTGGTGTCGTCACCTCCTCTCAACCGCAGCCCTCACGGCCACGGCCACGGTGTGGTCAGCAGGTAGCGCGGCTCTACCACGAGCATTCCCTCGGACTTGGCCTTCTCACCCCTGCGCCTGTCCCTCGGCTACTGTGCCCCTTCCCAGCCTCCGTCGGCCCGCTCCTCTTGCTGCCGGCGGACTCACCGTGCCAGCCTCTGCTCTCTCGTGCCCCTCCTCGCTCCAGCCCGGCCTCCACGGGCTCTCCTCAGAGCCGCTCTCTCGCGGCGTTTCCGTCCCTCGTCGCCGGCCGCCCTCAGGTTACCCGCCTTACCCTTACGTCCTCCTCCCCGAGGCACGCACGCGCTCTGGGATTGGCTCACCCTCCCTTCCGGCCCGCCCCCTGCCGCGGGGCACTGTGGGCCCAAAGATGGCGGCACGCAGGTCGCCCTGGGACCGTGGGCAGGAGTCCTGACGTGCCTGTTCCCAGCCAAGGCGTTAAGAGACGGCGGCGTTTCCTCCCTCTTCAGCCTCTGCCCGCAGCACGAAGAGAATGTGCCCCGGCCAGCTCCCGGGCCGAGGCGGCTGGGAGGCACGTGGAGCCGGTCCGAATATGCAGACCTGCCGTGGGATGCAGAGCCAGACACACGACTGGGTCGAAGAAATGTTTATTCTTAACCATAAACCGCCGAGATTGGGTGTTGTTTATTATACACCGTGATTGCAGCAATACTGGACGGAACCAGTCCCCTGTATCGTGATCTGCTTCCTTCCCTCCAGACCTTTCCATCATTGTTTAAACATGCTGAAGTCTCTCCCGTCTAACCGAACAAACCCTCAGTCCCCGTGTCTTCTTCTAGGGATTGCCCTTCTCGGCTGTACTCTTCTCAAGATGCTCAAAAGAAGAGTCTCTTGTCACTGTCCCCAGGACCCACCTCTTATTCTTGCTTCTTATTGCAGTCTGGCTTGCTCCCACCACTCCCCCGAATTCTCTGTCCCGGGGTTGCCATTTTTTTTGCAGCAAAGATTGAGCAGTGTCATGCCGTGGCTGGACATCGGGGACAGGAGCAGGAAAAGTCGGGGATGGGCTCTGTCAGCCTCATGAAGCTCATGGTCTCGGAGCACAGGAACAAGAAACCAGATGATGACAACCAGAGGGCAGGTTCCTGTGCATCATTTTATCGCCCCCGGGCAGGAGTTTGATAAATGTTTGGTACTACAAAAGAATTAAGTTAATATGAGAGAATTAACTAGACATTCACAAGTGAGCCATGAGAAGCACAAAGCAGGATGTTACTTGCTGAGTTCCCTGGAAGACTTATTGATAATTGATTGTTATCACAAAACTAGCGTTTGGGTAATGTCTAATTTAACATCAGTTGCATGGTTGGTGCTTCATAACTGCTTGTTAAATGCATTCAGTGTTTGGTAATTTAAGGGACTTAAATTATGATATTTTATAATCCTTACAACATCTCATTGGAAAAAAAAAAACCACCTGAATTTCTGAAAGGTTAAGTTAATTTCCTGAGGTCAGTCAACGAGTAAGTAGTGAAGTCACAATTGGATCTTAGGGCTGTGGGGGCGGGGGAGCAGAGTTTGCACTCTGTTTCTGTTACTCAACAAGTAATATTCTGCTCGGTGCTTCTCATGTTTCACCTGTGAATGTCTTGTTAATTCTTTCGTATTTTGTAATTAATTCTTTGGTATTGCCAAATATTTATCAATATCCTACTACAAGCCTGGTGGCAATAAAATGATGAACAGGACGCAGATTCTATGCCCTTTCCCTGAAACCCGCAAAGTCTGTCTATGTGTGAAGTGTGGTGTGGGGGTGGCCTTCGCACAGGGGACACCTGAGCTGAGCTGTGACAGATAGGTAGCATTTGGATAGACCCAAAGCAGTATGGAGAAGAAATTCTTGGGGAAAGACCAGCATGAACCCAGGAAAGGAAAGAGGATGGCATCCTGCTTTCAAGGGACAAAAAGGAGAGAGAGGGGTCCCGTGGCTAGGGAAGCGTCCTGTCCAAGGATCAGCTTGAGCTCCAAGAGCTCCAAGAGCTGACTGAATGCTTATGACACATAGCACCATTGCTCCCTCCAAAGACCTTCCTGTTTACCTTTACTCCATTGTGTGTGTGTGTGTGTGTGTGTGTGTTCATTTCCTCATGCCCTGGATAGCCTTGCCAAAAGTTCTGAGAATAATTTCCCTGCACAGGGCTTTATGACTGGAATGATGTGCACTGGGTTATTGAAAAGTCTCAACTCAGTAGGGTATAAACATGAAAGTTAATTTTTTTCCAATCACTGCTCTCTGCTGTGTTCTGTCGAATCCCTTTTCCCCATCACTTAATGATATTTTGGGCAGAGAGTGAATGTTCCTGTCACTTTCAGTTATTAAAAACTCAGTCAAGTCAGTTTAAGGCTCCAAATCCATATCTGATTCGAAGCTCTTCCTCCCCATCCCCCCCCCCCCCCCCCAAACCCCAGACAGACTGAGACTCTTGGGACCTGCTGGAAGGAGCAGCGTGGGCTCTTCCTACACCTCTGACCCTTCTCCTCCCTCTTCTGTGTCTAGCTTTCTTGGCTTAGGGGCAGGCAGGGGGGATGGGGAGGCGTGAGGCATCTCAACATGCAGAGGGCCAGTGGTGGCAAGAAGGCGTCTTCCAGGGTGCCTGGGTGGCTCAGTGGGTTAAAGCCTCTGCTTTCGGCTCAGGTCACTATCTCAGGGTCCTGGGATAGTGTCCCAAATGGGGCTCTCTGCTCAGCAGGGAGCCTGCTTCCTCCTCTCTGCCTGCCTCTCTGCCTACTTGTGATCTCTTTCTCTGTGTCAAATAAATAAATAAAAATCTTAAAAAAAAAATCGAAGAAGAAGAAGGTGTCTCCCATCTTGGCCTGGTTTGGTCTCATGTGAGGCTAGTGGGCCTTCTGAAATGGCAGTCTCCATGTGGAGACTTAATTTTGGATTAATGCTTAACTCAACCTGGGTCTCCTCTCATACAAGGATCCCCTCAGAGAGGAAGTGCCAAAGTCCCCCTTCAACTGGGACTATGACCCTCAACCCTTCCTGGATGAAGGCTCTCCTCACTTGTTATGACAATTATCTGCGCAGACCACAGCTCCTCACCCTCCTCATTCTACACTCCTTTAGGTGTAACCACAGGAAATGCTGTGGACTTCCCCTGTATTCTCCAAGGGCTGACGGAAAGTGGGATGGGGGTACCTCAAGTCCTTCCTTCCAAAGGCCTCTAGAGCCCCTTTTCCTTCTGCTGGCATGGGCCACCTCCATAGAGCTCTCATAAAAATCTCTAGCCCAGAAGTAATCGATGATCTCTGTGATAATGTATGTCTTCCTATGGTGAGAAAAGGGAATTGCCTCTCACCACCGACCCTGTGAGGTTAGTGGCTCTGATGCCACCTCCCCACATTGCCTAGTCCTCTCCCTATATAAGCAAGAGTGCAGGAACAGGGGTCAGGATGGGGGGTGGGTTGAATGTGGCAGGCTGTTACCTAGACCCGTGGCTGCAAACCATTCTGTCGTATTGCCGGGATGTGTTGGGTCGGCTCCCGGGCAGCCATCTTTAGAATGCAAGTTCCTCAGTGCCTCTTGTCCACTCCTTTGGTTTGGAACTTAGCCACAATTCTGGGGCACCAGACAAATCTCCCTCGTTGTCTTGGTCCAGTCATGGTCCTCAAAAGTATTTTTACAATAGTTGCAGAACGAGATTACACATGGCTATTTCTTGTAGCGGCACTAGATAAAGCTGAGGGCAAGACTGGGCAATTTGGAATTAAGGGGGAAATAGCCACATGGAACAAGAGAGACAGAGTCCAGAGCCCTGTGATGTGGGAGTGGGGGAGGGCAACGGGTGAACAATGAGGAGAGTAGGCACTCTTGTTCCTCCAGGGGCCTTTCGGGTCAGGGGGCCTCTCTGTCCAGTCCCGTCCATTGTCAGGGACAATCAGACATCTCATGTGAAGAGGAGAGTTGGAAAGAAAGGGATCCCAGTGAAAGCCTCTTGCCCTGCCTCAGTCCTCTCAATGCAAATGTCACAACCAATTGAACTGATGACCTGGCTGCAGCCCCTCCTGCCATAATCAGCCACACGGCCACTTCCTGGATGCTGAGCCATTACAGGCTGATTGGGTAAGTGCAGAGGTGGCCACGGGGATGGGAAAGGGGTGGCTAAGGTTTGTTTCCAGCCCCTAGCGTCCAGGAGAGAAGGAAGCTTGGAGAGGGTTTCAATAAATCAATGACTGTGAGAAGGGCCCTCTTCCCTCCAAGCTCTCTGGCATGGTTTGTGGAAATGAGCTCCTCAATACTGCAATTACAGTCAGAGTGTTGGGAGCCTTGGGATTCATTCATCTTGACTTCAGCATCGATTTCTTGTTCAGTAATTAGCTTACCAGAGCCCCTGATGGCATAATCGCTCCATTTACATAATTAAGACATAAATCTTGAGCCTGGATAGTCGCCAGGACACTGAGGACACTGGACACGAAGGGCAGCAGGTGCCTGACAGCTTGCAGCCCCAGTTCTGCACTCTCACCTGCTGATTCCATTTGGCTCCATGGCTTCAATGGGCTGAGAACTTCGCCTTAGAAACATTTTTTGTTTGAAGTCTCATGCCAAGGAGATCAATCCACTTAAACTAGGCTTACAGAGAGGTTATAATGGTTTTAAAATACACTCACAATTTCTTTGGCACTCATTCCTTTGCAAGGTGGAGTCTAATTCCCTTTCTCTTCATTGTGGACCAGAATCAATCAGTGACTTGCTTTTAAAGAATAGACTGTGGCAGATGGTGTGTGATTTCCAGAGCTAGTTGAAAATGCCTTGCTGCTTCCTCCTCTGTCTGTCTGTCTCTCTTTGCCTGATCTGGGGAACTCAACTGCCATGTTATGACAATATTCAAACAGCCTATGGAGAGTCCACATCGGGGGAGAAACTGAGGTCTTCCTATCAGGCACTGGCACCAATTTGCCCGCCACGTGAGTGCACCATCTTGGAATTGGCTCTTCTGCACTCAGACAAGCCTTCAGACGACACTGCCCAGGCTGACATGTTGATGACCATCTCACAAGAAATCTCAAGTCAGGACCACCCAACAAAGCCATTCCCAAATTTCTGACTCACAGAAATTGTGAGGATAATAAGTGCTCATTATTATTTTAAGCCATCAGGTCTTAGGGTAATTTGTTACCCATAATAAATAACTAATACAGAGAGTATTTCTCTCCCCAATGCTGTTTCTTCTGGAGAGGATCTGATATCAAAACAAACATAGCGAAAAAATCTTCATACTTTGTGATCCAGCAATTCCTCTTCTAAGAATTTATCTTATAAAAATGTATTATATGTATTTGCAAAATATTTGTATAAATGTGTTCATTGTAGCATTCCCTATAACAGTGAAAACTGAAAGCAATTAACTTTTCCATCAATATAATTCAATTAAATAAATTATGAAGAAAAGTTGAATAATTGTACGTAAGAATGAAAAAAAATGAATGTCATAAGAAAAGAAAATTTCTACATGTAAAACTTCCCATCCAGATGGCTTATCAGTTTGTTTACCAATAATTTATGGAAGAAACACTTGAATTTTTATACAATCACGAGGAATAAAAAATGGAACACTTCCCCACTCACACACAATCTTGATATCCAAACCTGACAGAAATCGTAAAAGAAAGGAATATTGCAAACAAACCTCACTCTTGAATGTAAGTGCAAATATTTTCAAAAAAATTTAGAAACCAAATTCAACAATTTATAGAAAGATACATATCATGAATAAGTAGAGTTTAACACAAAAATACAAGACTGATTCAACCTTCAAAAAAAATCAACCTAATTTACCTTATTAATAGGATGAGGAGAAAACTCATGTGACTATCACAACAGATATGGAAAAAAGTCTGATAAAATGCAACACTCATTTGTAGTTTTAAGAAGAACCCCGTGACTGAATCGAAATAGAGAGGATTCTAACTTTTTATTTTTTTTTTAAAGATTTCATTTATTTATTTGACAGAGATCACAGGTAGGCTGAGAGGCAGGCAGAGAGAGAGGAGGAAGCAGGCTCCCTGCCGAGCAGGGAGTCGGATGTGGGCCTCGATCCCAGGACCCTGAGATCATGATCTGAGCTGAAGGCAGAGGCTTTAACTCACTGAGCCACCCAGGCGCCCAGATTCTAACTTTTTAAATTATTACTTAAGACCTTCCAAAGTGCTCTACCAGCCTCTTCTCTGGCTGAGAAACTTTGAGCTGCCTCCTGGTTTGCTCTTACCTCCTTTTTCAAGTCTGCACTCAAATATAATTTCCTCCAGAGGATTGGGTGCTCCTGCCCATATCGCCGTTTATTTTAATTGGTGGATTGACTGACTGACTAAGTTTTGTCTCCCTCTCGAGTCAGAAGCTCTATGAAGTCAGAGAGTTGTAGTCCTCTGATTACTCCAGTACCTGACTCATCATGGATGGTCAGTAAATAGTTTATCAAGTGATAACCGTGGATATAAGTGGGTGCCTGCAGGTGATTGCCTCCAGGCAAGAGAGCTAGACGGGATCCAGTTAATCCCCCAGGGAGAAGTCATTGCTGTTGGCTGCTTGGTCCTCCTAGGTAATGTCATTTCTATGAGGGCATTCAAGATAACAAAAGTTATTTTGCTTCAGCAACAGAACTGTCATTTCTTAAAATCAGCATTTAGCAAATTTGGTCATGTGCTAAGTGGAAAAAATAAAATAAAAATAAGTTATTATTTAGGACCTTTATTATCAGGTGTTTGCAGTTTGTAGACTTTTTTTTTTAAATCAACTTACGAGCTTTTATAGAAATGAAAAGTGTTCTTAAAAACCTTAACCAGATACAAAACGATGTTAAAACCTTTAAAGATGTATTGAGAAAAACCAGGTTTAAAAGAAAATGGGGTGCCTGGGTGGCTCAGCGGGTTAAAGCCTCTGCTTTCGGCTCAGGTCATGATCTCAGGGTCCTGGGATGNGGCTCGGGTCATGATCCCAGGGTCCTGGGATCGAGGCCCACATCGGGCTCTCTGCTGGGCGGGGAGCCTGCTTCCCCCTCTCTCCTCTCTCTCTGCCTCTCTGCCTCCTTGTGATCTCTCTCCCTCTGTGAAATAAATAAATAAAATCTTAAAAAAATATAAAAAAATAAAAGAAAATGACAAATAAAACACATATGCTATTACCAAAAGGAGATGCCTTCAGATAAAAATAATTAAAACTCCAAGCTGCATAGAGATTGCAGATAGTTCTAGTGATCCGGTCAACAGGGAAAAGCAAGCACTTAAGGTCTTCACCGCCAATCTTTTGTTCACTGCTTATTGCTGAAATTTCATATTCATTTCTTCTTCTCGTTTGACTCCACCTGACCACGGTAGCCATGGGAGATGGGCAATGACTCAGCCCACCCGCTCAGCCTTGGAAGGGGACAGATGGATTCTCAGCGGTAGATGGGTTGCTTTTGTCTCCTTGCCGTCCTGTGGTTTAGGGTTTTCGCCAGGGTGTGGCTGCTGAGGTGGCTGCCGACCATGGGTCTGCTCTCCTCGGTTTTCCTTCCCTTCTTTACTGCCATCCTCTCTGTCTTGGCCACAGGCCCTGCAGAATGGTGGCCTCTAGTGCCAGGGCTGTGTCGCTGTCTATCCTGCCCTTGGCTGTCATCCCCTTCATCCCCTCTCCCTGCACAGGCAGCCTGGACCACCGTGCTCTGAACTTGCAGGGTCTCTGCCTGGGGCAGGTGGGAACAGGGCCTGCGGTGGGGCTGGCGCTGTGGGCCCCAACCTCGGGAACATTCTCTCTCCCTCCTCTCCCTGCTCCCACTGGTACTTCCGGCAATCCTGCTGTAATCCTTCGTGAGATCCTACCCTGTGGGTCGCTGCTAGAACGGTCAGGGTCTGCTGGGTATTCTTCGCCTTGTCCTGGAGCCCACCGGGGCCAGTGAGCTTTGGCTCTGCACGTTCTTCTCCTCAATAGCATCAAACACCGTGCTCTCTCCATCCCCCGCACCACGAAGGCAATTCCGGGGTTCTTGTGCCTTGTGGCGGCGCATGGACTAGTATGTCTTCCTCGCTGTCGATCCTGCTGATGAAACCATATCTGTTTCTTACACTGAGTTCTTTTACCAACCCCAAACCTTGCTGTGATGCCTCTCCTGGCCCTGGGAGGTGAGCCCCTCTCCCCCTTGCTGCTCCAGGTGCAGATCTTCGGGGTCTCCCTCCTGCAAGGGGTTGCAGTCCTGGTCCCTGGGGCTGAACCTTCTCCCCGGGTGACTGGGAGCTCATCAGGTGATGGGAGGGTAGCGAGCGCGGGGCTCTCTGCAAGGATGGTTTCCTAAGGTGGTACAGAAGATAGATAAAATGATGACTAAAACAAGCAACAGACTTGATTTAATACCTCCATATACAGAAAACACGTATTATTTTTACATCAGCAGAACATTTGCAAAAATCCATCATGCATTTGGGACAAAGCAAAGCTTGAAAAATCATAAAATGTAAGACTTGTAATAAGTCATATTCTCTGACCATAATCTTTAAAAATCTGAAAATCAATAATAAATAGCACTCAATCTCCTTCAAAAAATAAAACCCTAATAATATAAGGACTAACTGGAAGTAGGGTACACATCTGTGTTTATAATTTTAGGTACAGTTGTTACCTTCTTAAATAATGACTACATTTAAATTATAACAAGGAAATAATCAAAAGAAAATATTACACATCAAACCGTATCCAGCTGAATCTACTCACAGAAATTTTAATGCTCTTAAATTTCGCCTTTTACTATTGATGAAATTGGAAGTAAATTATGTAAGTATTCAACTTAAAAAAATTAGAAGATATGATAATAAAATAAACCAAAAGAGGCCAGAAAAATTAATTAATAACAACACCAATTAATTTCCTAACTAGTAAATTAATGAAATCGAAAACAAGGAGCTATTAGATGAGTAAACAGTCAAAAGCTGGGGTTTTTAGAAAAAAATCATGAAATAAGACAATCTCTGCATCGTTGATTAAAGACAAACCAGAAAAAGCAATGTACATGATACTAGGGTAAAAAGGATGTAAGTAACCACAGATATGCAATACATATAATAAATGAATATTATGTGCAACAGAGCTGAAATTCTAAAGGACACAGATGATTTTTCTAGTCAAGTAATAACCTCCAAAATTGACCCAAAGAGAGAAAAGAAATCTGAACAGACAATAACTGTATAAGAAATTGGAAAGACAACTAAAGATGTAACACTAAAAACAATTCTAGATTCAGATGTGTTTATAGGCAAGTTCTGTCTAACCTTTAAAACACTGATCAATTCTATGTTATTTTAAATATTCAAGACCATTGAAAAAATGGAAAGTTTCTAACTTAAGGCTAATAAGCCTAGTTGAACTTAACAGCAAAATACAACATTAAATTATTGACTAATTTCACTTATGGAGAAAGATATAAATGCTGTAAATGCCATAATAACAACCAAAACCTCTCAATGTTATGAAAAGACCCAGTACATCACAACCAAGGAGGCACTATTCATATAGGTTTGACATCAAGGGCGCCTGGGTGGCTCAGTGGGAAAAGCCTCTGCTTTCGGCTCAGGTCATGATCTCAGGGTCCTGGGATTGAGCCCTGCATCTCAGGGTCCTGGGATTGAGCCCTGCATCGGGCTCTCTGCTCAGCAGGGAGCCTGCTTCCTCCTCTCTCTCTGCCTACTTGTAATCTCTCTCTGTCAAATAAATAAATAAAATCTTTAAAAAAAAAAATCAGAAGAGAAAAGCCAAGACGTTGTAACAACGGAGTCTGAAAAAAACATTTGATAAATATTCACATCTATTCCTAATTTAAATGCTAATATAATAGGAATAAAGAAATTCATTGAAGGTAAATGAATATTTTCCTAAAAGAAACAGCAAATTAGTAGTTATGTTTTTGGAGCTGGGGTGGAAGGGGACAGGCTAGCTAGAAAAGCAAACAAAACTGGTCACCTTGTAGTTTTTAAGTAGGTGGTGGGTTCAGTTTATTATTATGCTTTATTATTTACATATATGTCACACATTTTATGTATTGTTTTCCACATAATAAGAATATCTAACACAATAGTGAACTTCATATTAAACAATGAAAGTCTAAGCTATTTCCATTAAGCTCAGCGACAAGGCAGGACTATCATCAAGATTATTAAATATTATTCGGAAGAATTAGCTAACGCCCCCTAAATTAAATAACCTACATAAACACATTTGCAGTTGCAATGTTTTTGTAGCTAAAAGACCCAAGGGAGTCAATTTTTAAAAAATAAAAAACTTCTATAATTAATAACTTGGTATGAAGACTAGATACAACACAAATCCAAAAAAAAAATCCACGTCTTTTCTTTGTACTCAAAAAGTCAGTGAGAGGGCGCCTGGGTGGCTCAGTGGGTTAATGCCTCTGCTTTCGGCTCAGGTCATGATCTCAGGGTCCTGGGATCGAAGCCCGCATCGGGCTCCCTGCTCAGCGGGGAGCCTGCTTCCCCCTCTCTCTCTCTGCCTGCCTCTCTGCCTCCTTGTGATCTCTCTCCCTCTGTGAAATAAATAAATAAAATCTTTAAAAAAAAAAAAAAAAAGTCAGTGAGAAATGGAAATAAAAGTCCCATTCCCAAAACGGACAAAAAATATAAAATATTGGGCAGGAAGATTTACAAGAGCACCGAACTTTAAAGAAAATACTAAAAACAAAATAATATTTCACACAGAAAAAGATATGCTATTTAGCTCTACAAATTTTTTTCTTTTTAGTTTATGACAAAGAAACGATAAGCAAAATGAAAAGAAAATAACATAGGCTAAATATTTAGAATGACGTATTAAAGAGATAATATCTTGAACATCCTGCCTGGGACTCCTACTCCCTCCCCCTCCCCCTCTGCACTCTCTTTCAAATAAATAAATCAATCTTAAAAAAAAGGGTCCTGCTCCAATATACCCAATATCCTTAAAAAAAAAAAAAAGGCAATTTAGACGCGGAGACAGACAGACATTGAGGGAAGATGATATGAAGAGACACGGAGAAGGGATGGCCATCTGTAAGCCAAGGAGAAAGGTCTGGAACAGAATCTGCCCTCCGAGAGACCACCATGGCCACACCTTGATTTTAGATCCCTAGCCTCCAGCCCTGTGACACAATAAATTCCTCTCTGTGGAAGCCAGCCCGTGTGTGGTACTGGCTACAGCGACCCTGGGAAATGAATGCAGCGAGACTGGTGGATGGGTAGAGGTTTGGACAGGTAGATCGCAGTATCATAGAACAAATACAGCAAAATAAAATGTTAATGAGAGGAAAACTCCAGGTGCGAAACGGACGGATGTTCACTGTAAAATCCTTTCAACTTGGTTGTAAGTTGGAAATTTTTTAAATGTGAGAAGGAAAAGGAGCACATGACAAAAATGTTCTCTTAGAAGCAAGAACAGTCGATGCCCTTACGAATAGTAGCACCGTTCCTGGAAGTCCCATGACTAGGTAATCCCACAGAGCGGATCAAATAGCGGATCGCCACAGTTACAGAGGCACGTGGACCACATGCACACACGCACAAGCACGCACACACACACGCACACACACACACACACACTCCCCTACACATTGGCTTGAAAGTTCTACCCTGGAGACTCTCTCTTACGAGAATAAGAACACCAGCGTCTACGCACATATGTGCTTGCTTCACTATTGTTGGCAGTGACGAAAAACCTGGCAGTGGCCTGACTGGCCCTCGGCAGGGGGGAGGCTGATGGGGCGGGCGGGGGGCTGTCTGCGGAACACTTCGCTGCCGTTATTTGAATGAGGTAGAGCTATCTTGCTTTCCCCCACTCTTTTAAAGAGTATTTCTGCCTTTATAATAAAGACATGTTTTTTTTAAATGAAAGAAATCACCCCCGTCTGCTGAGACCCTTGCCCTCCAGGCACGTTCCTGCACCGCCAGCCATTTAGGAGAGGACGCCGAGACTGCTTCCCCCGAGGTCAGGTGGTTGAAGCAAGGAAGCACCCAACGGTCTGCCCGGGAAGGTAAGCTGAGGAGACGACATGGGCTCCTCCTCCCAGCTGACCACAGTTGCAATGGACACTGAGCTGGGGTTCAGGTCTGGTGAAGAAGCTGGGATTTGTTCATTGAAAATCCAGGTCTCGGGGTGGGGGGGCAGTGGAACAAGGAACAGGAGGTGGGTAAGCAAGTAGGAAGATTCTAGAACCAGAATAGTCTGAGTCTGGCAATTCTGGCCTTCCCACTGCCTGTGAGACTGGCCAGACGCCTTGTCCTATTTTGTCTTTTGTAAAATCAGAACGATATTTATGTCCTGGGTTTGGTGAGAGGCGTCAGTGCCGTGGTGTATATAAAACACATGCCCCAGATGCTCAGGTGTGACCCTGTCCTTACGATCCCTGTGCACCCTGCCCCTCACAGCAGGTCCCCAGCCATGGAGACCACTGTCATCGTGCCTGCAGTATTGCCCTAGTCTCTTCTGGAGACAGAAGGAGGGAGAAACCTGCTCCTACCCCCCTTGCTCTGTGCTCCACAAGCCCAGAACCTCCTTCTGTCTCCTCTTTCATCCTGCCTGCAGGCAGCTGAGGGATGCAGCCCTTAGCTCGGATGGCAGGAAGCCAAGGGAGGAACACACCCCTCCAGAGCCCTGGTTATGACTGGTCGTGAACCACTCGTGCCAACGGCTCGTGTGTGCACGCTGCCAATGAAGACATCGGGATTTGGGGACCAAGGTTAGGAATGTGGTCCAGGGCTAGGTTCTGACTGTAGTGTGTGTGTGTGTGTGTGTGTGTGTGTGTGTGTGTGTGTGTGTGTGTGTACAGTGTGAGAGAGACAGACAGACAGAGATGGGGGAAAGATGGCTGGCTAGTTTCATACAAAAGCAGAGTGAAGGAAGCAACATCATGATCATCAAAATGTTATTTGTGAAAGTCAGCCGGTGATGAGCCTCGTGTGCACGCCGGCCGGGGCCGGGGGTGTTTAGGTGACATGCTCTGCTCCGAGAAGTTGCAAGGCTGCTACCGTGTAGGCAGAGTCTGGCCGGAGGGGTGAGGCAGCGGGAGACGCCGGGGTGGATCAGGACTCCCGAGAACCTGAGGCTCAGACAGATATTCTGGGCCTCCCCTGACCGACAGGACGAGCTACTCTTAAGCCTCCTGGACAGAAAGCAAGCCTCCTGCACCTGGAAACTGCTGGACACCCTCCCCGACCCCGTGCCACGCTGTGCCAATCTCCGTGGTAATTCCACTGCCTTGCTAAACTCCTTCCTTGATGGGAGCAGAACACCGGAAGTCACCCTTCTTCAAATCAAGCACCCCTCCCTGGATGGTGGGCCGTTTTTCCTCTCCTCCATGACAATGTCGATCTCGAGGGGGTCATCACAACTCTGCCCTTGTCATAAGCCAGCCTCTGCCTTGTCCCATAGTCCCCAGCACCCTTCAATCGAACTAACGCTGCAGAGATGACAGAGGAGGGGACAGAGGGCTTTGGCTGCAGGGTCAGAGCCTGGGCGCTGCCTCTTGCCACTGGTGCGGGGAGCTCTGACTCTCCTGGCTTCCCCACTGGCCTTGGTCTTGATCTCAACTGGCTTCCTGAACCCCCTAGTGCTGGCCTGTCGCCCACCTTTCCTTGACAGCCCTGTGTCCCGTCGCCTTTCGCCTTCAGGTCTGTGTGATAGCCGCAGTGACCCTGCTGGGTGGTCATTGAACACAGACCTCTTCTCGAAGGTTGGCCAGCCTCTGTCGGCGTAGCCACTTCCCTCCCGTTACCTAAGGCTGGAAGCTGAACTTAGTCTGGCTTTATCTCCCTTGGCGAGAGCGTTGCTCCGTGGCTGTGCAATTCAAGGCTGCTGCCCTGGGTTGGCCCTGCCCATTATGTCTATTGCATAACAAGCGCCTTTGTTCCTGGCTGGGTGTCGACATTACTCAAATGTGACAATGCTCCCTTTGTTCTCCTCCTCCCAGTGCATCAGCGTCAGCCGCTCCACACCACACCACCGTGAAAACCAAATCAGCAGGCGCCTGCTGGAAAATTGATGCGTGATGCCCGAGAAGCCTCTCGCTCCGGATGCTAAAGAGATGCCCATTACTGGCACCTTCCCTTGGCTGTCTCAGAATTGCTTAAGAGCCCTGTCTCTTTGTCAACTGCACAGGTAATGACCTACCTCGGCCAATTGCACCGTCCTCTCCGGACTCACTTCAGTGTCTCTAGAGTTAGAGATTCCCAAGCAAGGCAGTAACCTCAAAAGGTCATCGAGCCCTTTCTCCAGGCTCCGGGCCGACCAGACCCCCTGCCCACTGTCTAAGAAAAAAACGCATCCATTATCCCTTCAACCCTCATAAGCCCCCCAGAGAAGGAGGTATTCCATCCCCATTTTACAGATGAAAACAACGAGGCTTAGTGGAATACAAGGCTAGTCAGTGGTGGCACAGGCCAGGAACCCACACTGAGGGTTTGTTCCTCTCACCAGACAGGCCCTGCAGACTTAGAGAAACACCTTCCAGGTCATTTCCCCCTCCCCTGTTTCTCAGCTCCCCCTGACAGAGTAGAATAGGACTTGAAAGGGGAGCCTTTGCCCCGAAGGCCAGCAGAGTCCCCAATCTTATCTCTGTGGAGCAGCGTTCCTGTTCCTCGTACAGGGAGGGCGGCAGGGGCTGGGGCGGCAAGCAGGCGTGACTGAGTCCGGCGAGCAGCCCAGCCCCAAACCTCGGGGAGCACACAGTGTCTGTAAGCCAGAGCTTTCTCTCACCATCCCAGTATTGGGGGGGCGGGGGGGACGAGAACAGAGGCCCTGGTGAATGCAGGCTCACAGATCTCCAGGTGCAGGGGCCGCCGCCCTACTGAGGTTGTCCGGACAGCAAGGCGGCCAGACCGTGAAGCCTAGAATCACAGGCGGGCAATTTCGGGGCTCCCCTGATGATGTTGCTAGCTGCCCCCAAGTCTGTATCCCTCCTTTGCCTGCCTCTGCAAGATGAGGCTGCCTGAGTTTGGGGAGCAGGCCCCCTCTCTGAGCTGGAGGACAAGGGATAACCCCCTCACTTGGATTCCCAGCCCTAGAGGGCGGCTTGTGAACAGCAGAAACTTCCTTTGTACCATTCTGGAGGCTACAGGCCCAAGATCGTGGTGTCGGTCTGGTCCGGTTCTGGCGAGAGCTCCCTTCTGGGGTGCAGACGGCCGGCTTCCTATGTCCTCACATGGCAGAGAGAGAGGGAAAGCAAGTTCTCTGTGATGCTTATAAAGGCACTGATCCCATTCACGAGGGCCCCACCCCATGACCTCAGCTCATCTAATTACCTCCCAAAGCCCCGGTTCCTACTACCTCCTTGGGTGACAGAGTTCCCGCAGGGACATTTGGGGAGGACACAAATGCTCAATCCATCACGGGCTGGAAGGTTTTGCCTTTCCTTTTTTGACTTTTTGGTGAGTAACCAGAGCCGCTTTCCTAGCTAGCTCCATTCTTACACGTGGAGAAGGAAGCCCATCCGAAGAACCCTGCACCTCGTGCTTCCGGCCTCTCCAGACAGCCCTGCTCCCCGCAGCCGCCCAGGGTGGCTCGGCCCAGGGCTGGGGAGGAGCACAAAACGGGGTCAGCCGGGGCTCCCAGGACTCAAACAAGGGAAGGCACAGGGGGTGGCGGGGTGGAGACCCGGGCAGGGGCAGGACGAGGGAGGGGAGAGGGGATGAAGTCAAGAAAGAGGAAGTGAGGACAGTGGGGGTGGAAGAGAGAAGAGGGGAGAATAATAAACCAAGGCAGCGTCTCGCTCTGGGGACCCCCCTGGGTTCAGGGCCAGACTGTGGGAGATTCTGGCCCGCTGCTCAGGGGTTTTCCTGTGGGTGACCCAGCCTGAACAGCCCAGAACAGAAGCTACTCTAACAGTGGTGATAATACTAATAAATCAAACGGCTAATGTGGAGGGGGAATTAGGGCTGAAAGAGAAGCCATTCCACCGTGCCTTTGACTGGTATCTGGTTGGGGGAGGAGGGGATTTTCAGTGCCTTAAAGCACTTGTTTTTGAGCCAGAAAATAAACCCAAACAAACAAACAAGCAAACAAACAAACAAAAAAACAAAAACCCCTGGGCATCTCAGGGACTTTGGACCCCCTCGTTTACAGATAAGTCTCAGAGAAACGAAGTGATTTTTTTTCAACATCACTCAACAAGTGAGGAACGGAATCTGATCCAGGGAAGTTTGGACTTCAGTGTGAGAGGTGGCTTCCCGGGGGCTGAGAGTTGGGGGCTCCGGGGCCGGGCAGCCCTGAGTTCCAGCCCCGGCTCGGCCCTCTGCCCGGCAGGAGAGACTGTGCTTTTAGAATCGCCTGTCTGGGGAGGGCTTTGGGAACCGTGGCCACGGAGGCAGAGAACCATTTCTCCCTTGAGTGCAGCAGGGTTGGGTGCTAACGTGCTCTCGCGGTGCTGGAGGGGCGCCTAGAACCAGGACTGTGTTAGCCCCCCAGCTCAAGAAGCTCCGAGAACCTGGCCCTCACTGCGAGGGAAAGTGTTTCCCCTTCCCACCTCACCGCAGGCCCACCGCGCTCCTTCCACCCCGCCGGGGACCCCGCTGCACAGATCGGCGCCATCCGGTGAGGCAGCCACTCGCTGTCATGGCTGATTGCATTTCAGTGCGTTCACAGGAACAAAGCGTAAACTACAGTTCCCTGGATGCTCACACTTCGCGTACAGGACACGTCCATCATTGCAGAGAGGACCCCTGGGTGCCGATGGCCTCGGGTCCACTTCTGTAGTTTTGCTGTGGTTTGCATGCTTGTCCATTTCTGCTGATTCTTCTAAATCGCTGTGAGCCCAGCTGTTGGTGGTCTGCAGCTTCCCGGACGTGGGGACAGCATCAGTCCATGTCCCCAGCTGTCTGCAGAGGGTTCTGGGGTCAAGGAGAGGCCGCGTGTGCCTATAGAGTGGGTGCTGGGACTCCTTCCAGAGCAGCAGATGAGACAAAGGAGGTGACCTCCACCACCTTCCCCAGGCTCACTGCATCTCTTTCCTCTCCGTCATCCCTGACTTTCTCTGTCGCTCCCCGGAGTCCCCGAGTCCCCGGGGACCACAGGTTAAATACCTTCAAGGTCTCCTCAGGCTCCAAGGTCCTGCTGAGTGGAACTGAGCACTGGGAATTTATGGCTAAATTCCCAATCGGCTCATCCCTCCTCCCCTCTACCTCGTTTCCCCCCTCCTTTCCGTGACCTCAATTTCCAATCTAATATATGTGCTAACAATAAGGCAGCAAACATAGCCACCTGCAAATTGGAAACTGAGAAGTCCAAACTCCTGTTCTCTCGCAATTGTTGGCTTCTCCAGAAAGAGGAGAGGCCCAGGAAGGAGGAAGTACTGCCTCCTGCCTCCCCAGCAAGGGCTGTTTATTGTGCCACTCAAGTGGAAGGAGACAAGCCTAGGAGAAGATGATACCCACCAATTTCCTAAATCGTAGAGAACGCTCCTCTGTCTTTGCTACTTCGGTTTCTTGGTCCCAACTAAAGCTCTTCTTAAAGACAGCTCCGATGTCTTGTGCACACATTCACTGATTCAGTCACTCATTTTTCTGAACCGGAGCTGCATCTAGGAATCACCCGAAGAGTTTCTGCAAAGCTCACCAGCGCAAATGAGAGGCAGGCGAACTGAATCCGAGTTAGTGAAGGATGGGATAGAGGGACATGGAGAGTGGAGGGGGTGCCGGGCCTGGGCTCCTGTGTTTTGCAAAAGGTTCCTGGGTTATTCTGTTACTCAATCTTGGGTAGGAAGCCCTGCATTCATTCGTTCCCTCATCCTTCCTTCCTTTATTCATTCAGTAAACATTCCTTGAATGCCAAGGACTGTGTTAGGTAACAGGGGAGACAATGGATCTCATACAGAGAAAGGTATTTCGGGTAATTCCAATATTGTAGTTCAGGGTGAAAGAATTCTATGACAGCAGGGGTTGGGGAGGATGGGGGGTTCTCACTTAACCTTGTTTGGGGTGGGGGTCAACAAAGCTGCCCTACAGATGGACACAAGGAGAGCGTACACTCTAGCCAGCTAATTACCTCCAGTATCCTTCACCAGGCAGTGATCAGGGCAGAGAAGATGGGCAGGACTGACCAGGGCAGAAGTCAAAGGACACAGGTCTCAGTGCGCTCCCAAAAGGAAAGAAGCCTACCCTCAAGGTGGTCAGACCACAAACCTGAACTTGCAGTGGCCTTGCCCCGTTAACAACATGAAATATGATCGGAAGCAAGGTACTCAGTGCTTACCTTGGCTGCGGGGAATGGCCGTGGGAAGTCCAGGGGACGTTTTTACTCCTTTGTCAACATTTCTATCCATGTTTTTGTCAACATTTCTGAGCACCTCCATGGGTCAGGCGCATTGTCAGACACTGGGGACCTGGTCCCAACCTTGAGTGAGCACATGGCCTCAAGCAGGATGCACACTAGGTCTCAGTTTCTTTCTCCATAATGGAGGAAAATCTCTGACTTCTGAGAGGCTCCAATGTCACTTACTTCTATGACACTTTGATGAAGGGTTAGAATGGAAACATGTTCTTTGCCTCCTACGCTGATTTTTCTCGTGGCTGGTGAATAATGTATATACTTTTGTGGTATTATGAGGCTGACCCAACTGTCGTCCACTTCTGGAGATCAAAGTAAATCCCGATCCCATGTCTACAGCAGGAGTTGAGCTCTGATGAGGGGTGTGCACTCTGCGGAGTCTGGAGTACACATGTGTTGAAACCCCAGCCCATTCCCTCTTACATCTCAGGGCTCCCTGTCTCCAGTCTGCCCCATCTCAAAAGCAATGCTGTGCAAGAAACTCTATCTACTCTGGCATTGCCCATGCATTTCTACTTAGAGAGTTGTTTGTTTGTCTATGTAGTTGTGGTTGTTCCAAGCCCAAATTCCAGCCAGTGTGCTTTTCGCCTAGCAGTGCCTAGATGTGGCACCTGTTCAAGAAAGTCTCACCAGGCCGGTGCTCCTTACAGTAGGAAAAGGGCCTTCCAAAGTTGAGGGAGAAGGTTAGAAGGGCTCCTATTCTGTTCTGCCTGGAACCGATTCCCTTCTGTTTTGTCTATACTCTGAAAACTGCAAAAGAAAGGCCATGCTATACATAAGGGAAGGCAGGAATTTGGCAACTCAAAAACAACTGGGTTCAAGTTCTGGCTACTTTATAATTAAGCAAAGCCATATGAAGCTCATGATATTCTTCCATATTACACCTACAGAAGCAGAAATTTCATATATTTCACCCTACGAATAAACTTAATCTCTTTAGGTCTGAGTTTGTTCTTCTGCGGAATGGGGGCAAGTCTACTTACCTAGCAGGATTGTTTCAAACCTAAAGGAGATGATGAAAAGTGTGCTCACATGGTTCCCAAACACACTCCTTTCATGTGAAACCTGAAACTCGGCATCTACCAAGTGCCGGGCCACTGGCCCCCAAACCTCAGCAGTCGCTTTGGCAATGAGCTGCTTGACAGCTATCTGGTCGCCCCTCCTCGCCTGAGCCCCAGTCCCTGCAGGGACCACGTCACGTCCTGGTGTGGTGAAGGACTGGGATTACACAGACTCAGAGTAGGTCTGAGCTCCGCACTTTTCCGTCGGTAGGGCTGGAGCAAGTCAGGCTTTGTAAGGCCCTTGGCTGTCCCTCTGATGAAAGCGGGGTGGGAACCACTCTTGTTCCAGAGCTTGTTTAGAAAATGAAATGATTGCGTTTACAAAGTTCCTGAGTTCCTGTCCAGAGCAGGTTCTAAATAAATGGCCTAAGGTCATAAGGGACACAGGGTGGGGAGCCCGAAGGGATCAGGAGAGGGGCCAGGGGGTCAGGGAAGTGGGGAGGACTGAAAGCTGGGCTGAACCCACAAGTTTCCCTACCGATGCTCTGAGACATCACCTTGGAGAGAGGCTCATCGGGAACCTGAGGGAAGGATCCCCTCCCACTGGAAACTGTACTGGAAAGTGATTGAGAGAGAGAGAGAGAGAGAGAGAGAGAGAGAGCAAAAAACAATTACCATAGCCATTGACAAGCAGATGCCGGACGCAGCTAAGACCCAGTGCCTTAATTGGGGATTAGAGGCTGAACTTTACAGACGCACTGCCTCCGTGGCCTTGTTAATAGCTGGAAAATTCTCCATGCAGGTGCAGTGACATTTTGTGATGTGACCCAGGAAGTTGCTGGGCTCCAAGGAGCAGGCTGCCCCCAGCCAGACACAGGGGCGACCTCCCCACCTGCCTGTCTCTGGCCCAGCACAACACAAGTTTGCGCTTCCCCTTCCCCCTCCTGCAGCACAGGGAAGGTAGACAGACCCGCCAGGACATGCGCCTACTCGTCTGGTGTTATCTGATGGACCTGGGCAATCCTGGTGTCCTGATTTCTCTCCTCCACGTGGTCTGAACTTCCATCGTTAGATTTAATAAAACCACTTTAAAACTCAAAACCTAAAGGTTCTCTTTAAATGCAGGAATCATGACCTGTCGGCTAGGTTTCCCGCGATCCGTGGCGAGTCCCATTAGGACATCATCTTGTTTGATTCCCTAATGATCCTGTCGGTGGGGCAGGACAGGAGATGCTCTTCATTCTTCCAGAGGCAGAACCGGGGCCTGGGCCTGGGCAGCCCCAGAATCGAGACCCAGTCTCCTGACACTCAGTCCTTTCCCACAGCGTCGGGCGCACGAGTGTCGGGAGGACCAGAGCGGCTGAAAGCCTTGGACGCCCGCTGTGCTGCGGAGTGGGAAGCAGGTGCTGCTGACCGGGAGGAGCGAGAAGGACACTGTGCTGCTCTCTGCTCAGCCTGCTCATGGACCACAAAGCATCGTAATCGAAGGATGTTTAGAACAGAACATTGCCCACGAGAAGATTCAGAGAACAAGAGTCAGAGCTCAGGACCTACCAGGAAAAGCAGAGGGTCCTCCTCTGAAGCCTTCAGTGGGGGAGCAGGCGGTACCAGGTCCTCACCTGCTAGGCCTGGCCCACCGCAGGGGCTGCACAAGGTGACCTCCGTAAGGCCCTGGGCGTCCAGCCTGTCTACCTTTGACCTGGCAGCACTTCCTCTGGTCCTCCTGCTCCCGGGAAGGGATGAGCCCATCAGGCACCGATCACGGGTTGAGACCTGCTTTGCTGAGGGAGGGTGCCACGGAAGTCACGAAGCAGGATGATTCCCATTCCGATTCATGGCGCTCACAGCCCGCGCAGGGAGCTGGGACACAGACATCAAAAGATGAGCAGGGACAGCAAGATCATCTTCAATTTACTTGCAACTTCACCTCATTGTAAAGCACTTTATTACTTGGTATTATAACCTCCTTTATATTTGTCTGTGTGTAAAGCATTTAGCCACATGCTCTGGAAAACATGTATGTGAAGCTATTGTTACCATTATAATTTGGGTGATTTTCTACTGAAGTACAAGCTCCTTGACAGCAAAGCTGAATTTTATTCTTTTTTTTTTTTTTTTTTTTTTTTTTTTTTTTTGTCCTCTGCACCTAGTCCCGTGTGTTTTGAACCAGAGAGAATAAGCGTTTGACAATGTTCAATGAAGGAAGGTCATTGAAATTGCAAGAAAGTCTCTGGAGGGATTTTTCTTTTCTTTAAAGGTAAAGAATCTGAGACACAGGTAGGGGAAAGCAAAAAAGCTGGGGCTAGAAGACAGTCTATGTGGAGTGTTAAAGGAGGACTTGGGCATTCTGCACAGAAGGTGGTTAGGGAAGGCTTCCTGGAGGAGGTGTCCCTTTTATAGGCTTTTTCACAATAAGTCTCAGAGCGGCATACAAGGAAGAGGAGTCTATAAAGGGGACCTGTGTAAATGAACTCTCGCAGAAGGAAAAATGCACTGCACAGATTAGAGCACAAAAAGGTCCAACCCAACAAGCCAGCCAAGATCAAACCTGAGAGAACTTTGAATGTTAGGGTGAAGGTTGAGGTTTTATCGTACAGCCCATTAGGGCTGGGGCACTACCTGGACCACCTTCTACCAAAAGACACCAGCTCTGGGTCTACATCCACTCCCTGTGGGGGCTCTGCATTGGCACCAGGACCAGACCCTGGAAGAGGGACGTGCCCTCCCCCCCAGCATAGCACGGGGCCACCTGCTGGGCTGCATGACTCATTCACTAGCACCAGGAAGAGGAGAAGACGAGCAATCTGCCTCAGGCCCTAATGAGAAAGATTGGAGCCTACAAGGTGCATGCTTATTACTGAGGGTGCCGCATTAATTATGGACTCGGAAAAGGGCAGCGGGCTGTGCACCCAAGCTGGCCAACATGGAAGAGGTGGCCGGAGTAAGGTGCGTGCTGCTCCGGGCCCAGCCTCCACATCTCACACTCAGCCCCCGAGGAACGTTCACTCAGCTTTGTATTCATTCATTCTCTCAGCAAATACGTCTTACATACCAACAGCGTGCACAGCCCCTAAGGCCTGGAGGTCTGTGCCTCATGGATGGGGCGGGGAGGGGGGGAGGCAGAAATCTATTGGAGACAGATTCACCATCAGAGACTTCAAATAAAATCTGCAGGGATAGACTTGCCCAAAGCATGGGTTCCTAACCTAAGGTGGGGTGACCAGATGGACAGGAGCTCTCTGGAACTCCTTGTAAGTCACTTTAGGGGCTGGTTCTTTACCTTTCCAGCAAGGAGAGCCCCTGAAAGGATCAAGAAGGAGAGTCAGGTGGTCAGATCTGCTCCGTCTCTCCCCATGGCACCCAGCACCCCTGACGGCCTCCCGCCCCGTCACAGAACCTTCTAACTTTCCTCCTCCAACCTGCCTGTCCTGGCCTCCAGCTGGATGGTGAGTGCCAGGATCCTGCACCACGGGGCTTCTGGAGTTGGCATGCCCAGCAGCTAGGCAAATGTTTGAAGACAGGATGACCCATGGAGGGAAACATACTGCATGGACAATGGGCTCACTTTGCTCCCCAACCTGACCAAAGGAAGAGGACAGCCATACCAGCCCAAGAGCCATACTGGGACCTAGAACCAGAGCTGTCCTAAGACGTAGTGTTGGGGTTATAGCACCCTAGAGACCACATATTGGGGGTGGACATGAAACACAGAGATCGAAGCTTCCATCACCCTGATTCGCCATTGTGTGCCCAGCACTGAGCTCAAGGCCTGGAGGAATCCTGAATGAATGAGTGAGTGAATGAATGAATGTTTGGATCTCAACTCGGTCATTTTCCAGCTCTGTGACTTTGGGAGTGTCACTTCAACATCTGAGTCTCTCCTTCCCCCTCCAGAACACACTGATCACAAGACACCCTGCACAGAAATGCTGAGCTGATGAAACATGGCGGCCATGAGTCTAGTACAATGCCTGACACTCGGGCCATGTCAGGAAATCCTTAAGAAAAGCCAGCCTTGAATGTGTAAGTTCTTGTAGGACAACGTCTGAAGTAGACACTTAGATCACCCGGAGAGGCAACTATCCTTTCACAGGAATGGCCTCTCAGGATGGTCACTTCTGAGACACTTATTTCTGCTGAAATTGAGATTTAGGGAAAGCTAGTGATTTATCACAGGTCACACAGCTGGGTCCCTGATCTAGTCTTCTGTGATTCCATCATTCAGGGACATTCAGCAAATGTTCATTGTCCACCCCAAGGTGCAGGGCACACCCAGCAGTCTCTCCTCTACACCCCAGCTGGAAGGGGGCAGAGGCTCCCCAAAAGCTCATCCTGGGAGACCATCTTATATACTCTCCCTCTCTCATGGGCTAGGAAAAGGACACTGTTTGGTGACAAGTACAAGGTCATCAGGCTGGGAAGTGGTGAGATGAGCCTCAGGATCTAGTTTCCAACTCCCAGTCCGGGCTCCTCCTTTATATAGCTCCCTCCTCTCACTGAAACCAGAGGTCTATTCTCCAGGAGCTAAGAACAGCAATGATTACATTGCTCAGGCATATGGGAACAGAAGAGGGAAGGGAGGGAGGGAGAGTACAGAAGAGGACCAGAGCTTGTTAAGGCCCTAATTTCCCCTAGGCAACAGAGGTAATTCAGTAGTACCCTCCAGGAACATTCTAGAAGGTCTGGGTAAGGTGGAAGGAACTCCAGGTATGGGATGGGCACCAAGCTCCCCCACATGGGTCTTTTAGGGTCAGCCCCAGGATCCCCTGTCTGCTCTTGGAATCCTGGATCCACCTCTCCCCCTGTCCATCCTTAGGCTCCATAAGGACTGTGTTGATAGGTGTGAGGCAGAGGAATGGAAGCAGGAGAGGGAGAGAGCGAGGGAGGAGGGAAGGAGAAATAGTTATGCTGTCAAATCCCATTCTGCACCACAGCCTCAGGGGCAAATTCTGTGTGTGTGTGTTCTCCAGAGAAAAGAAACTAATAGGATGTGTGTGTATATGTAAAAAGATTTATTGTAAGGAATGGCTTGTATGACTAGGGATGCTAGCAAGTCCAAAACCTGCAGGGTGGGCCAACAGGCTGGAGACCCCACAGAGCTGACACAGCAGTTCAGTTCTGAAAGCTGTCTGCTGTAGAACCAGGAAGAGCCAGTGTTGCAGATGAAACCCAAAGACAGTCTGCTGGAGAATTCTCTCTTGCTCCTGGGAGACTGGTCTTTTTGTTCTGTTCAGGCCTTCGACTGATTGGATGAGGCCCACCAGTAAAGCAGGGAAATCTGCTTTATTCAAAGTCCACTGATCTAAATGTTCATCTCCTGCAAACATATCCTCACAGAAACACCCAAGATAATGTTGAACTAAATATCTTGGACAGCCCATGGCCAAGCCAAGCTGACACAAAATTCACCTTATCACAGAGAATGTGCGTGTGTGTATGTGTGTGTGTTTGTGTATGTGTGTTTGTGTGTGTGGTGCTTGGGGGAGGGGTTAAGGGCATAGTGTCTCCCACACCCACACCAGCTCCTGGCACCATGTAAAGTCCCTGCTGGGGCGCTTAGCTGGGAGAAGCCAGATCTTTCCAGATGTCCCCTCAGCAAGTCTGACAGGATTGTGCTTAGACCAGTGAGCGCGAGTGTGTTCCCATGCCAACGCAGCATGGCGTGTCTCCTAGCGGAGGCCCCTGTGTGTGGGAGGTGGGGGTCTGTGTCTGGGTCTGGGGTCAGGCAGTAGATGTGGCCAGATCCTGGTGACAGAGAGCAGATGGCTCTCTCCACACCGGCCAGGAAAACGAGCATCTGTTTCTCATGTCTGCGCCACTTGCCACTCTCCCAGAGCTAATGACACATCACTGTCCAGAAAGGTTCCCATTACCCTGACGTGCGGGGCTCTCTTCGCAAGACCACAGAAGTGTGAAGTGGGTGCTGCCATGTCAGAGCCCTCGCACCATGGTAATAGGTCACTGATCAGGGGCTCACCTGTCTGGAGATGCAAGGGCTACACATTCATCAAACCGAGAAACATCCCACAGGACACAGAATGCTGGGCAAGCCCGGGCTTTCTCATAATGAGGGAGCTCCTAATTCTTCAGTGAGAAATGCCCCTGCATACCTAGGCCAACTGGCCCTTGTGCCTGACCCTCTTGCATCATCTCTGCTGAAATTCAAACCCATTTCTGTTGTCCTTGCCTCTAGAAATGGGCAACAGCCAGCTTCCCTCCTTCCCAAGGCTTCACCCTTCCTCTTAGTCTATTGGTACCACTGCCCCCACACACACACACACCTGCATCCCTGGCTCTGGCTACCATCTTCCCCATGCTCCATGCCGCCCTAAGCTGGTATTATTTCTATAGCTTTGACTTTGTCTTGCTACATGGGCAGGCGAGCCTCCTTTCTTTGCTCTTCTTTTCTCAAAATTATTTTAGTTGTTTGTATCCTTGAATCTATCATGTGACTTCTGGAATCATTTTATCAAATCTCTGAAATACTCTACTGGGAGTCTGATTAAAACTGCATCGACCATAAAGATTAATTGGGGAGAAAGGGCAGTTTCACAGTGCTGAGACTTCACATTCAAGAATATGTTACATCTCTCCGTTTGTTGGTTTGAATACAATCTTCTCCAGAAAGGTCTCGTACTTCTACGGTTAGGTTTGTTGGTTTGGGTTTCCCCAGAAGCAGCCTCCGAGCCAAGGGTTCAAGTGTAAACAGTTTATTGAAAAGTACAAGAAATACAGAGAGGAGTGATACAAAGGTGAGGAGCAGCCAATGAACGGCATGTTAATAAACCAGCTTTCCCATAAGCTGTGACTCGAACAGGATCCTGCAGGACAAATACGGAAAACGGTGCAATACACACGTCTCAGAATTACTTGTCCCCTGGCTGGGGACCAGGAGCCCATACCTCCATCACTCTTTGGTTAAGGGCTCCCCTTGGGAAGATAATTCCCAATTCCCTTCTCATTTTCGGGCAGGTGGGTTTTCATAGCCTGATCACGAAGAGGCAGGAGTTGGGATTTCAAATACTGAAGGCATCCGCCAGGTATGGGCACAGCCTCTGACAGGTGGGAAAATCAGAGCAACGGGTGGAAACCCAGTTCGACTGGGATGAGAGCTTTCTGTCTAAGGAAGCTGCCGCGGGACGGTGTGAAGGATGCCCCCCCTGGCAATTTTCAGGCAGAGGCGGCCTGGACCATGTGTCAAGGATGTGTATCCATCCTTGACAGGAAGATCGGACCGGAGCAGTGATTCTCAGCCTTTTTCTGCAGAGATCCCCGTGCTGATGCTCTTAATCGGAAATTTTCATGCTGGCACAATGCCCTTTCTCATTCAGCCAAGAAGATTCTCAGTCGTAAACTGTTACTTCAGATCCACTACCATTTATGGGGTTTTTTTTAATGCAATAAACCATTTGCAGTTGTTATTACTTGGTGGTTCGTCCCCAGGTGTGTGCAGGACATACTCCAAGTCCTGGCAACACGTCTGCTGTCCCGATCCCCTGGGTGGGGACTTCAGGGCCAGATGACTTCTGAGGGCATGTCCTGTGTCCCCAGCTCCAGTGTGGGGACAGAGCAGGGGACTGTGGGTGGGACCTGGCTCCCCAGTCCCGAGGGCCCTTCTTCCTCTTTTGGCAAACTGCCTGGAGTGTTGAGTGATGTCATATTCTTCCACTGGAAGTAAACATCGCAGTAATTATTCGAGCCTGAATGACCCTGGAGGGGATCTCAGCAGGATAGGACCAGATGGATCCTCCGTGTAGACTCGGTGTCAGAACATGGCTTCCAAGCACTGATTTTGCTTTGGAAATTGGGGGCTGAGTGAAAGGGCCAGGAGAGCAACCAAACAATCTCCCGTGAGGAGTGGAAAAAACAAGGCACCCCTGACTCAGTGACTCAGTGAGTCCATTCCATCAGCTGCCGCCTCCTGTCAATGAACTCCCAGAGCTCTCACCATTGCTGGAAGCTTCTCTTTCTTCACTCCGCTGTTAAGTGTCTTAGGAGATCGAGGAGTAATCAGTCAGAGGATGGGCTGTTGGGCAGAGCACCCCCCACCTCCACCCATGGGAGGTGGGTGGGGGGAAGGGGAGCCTCAGCTAGCCCCTCTTAGACACACTCTGGTCCCTCATCAAATGGAATCGACTCCTTACAAAAACATTTTCATATCACAGCTGACGTTTTTGCAAATAAAGAACACCTGAGGGAGAGGTGGGGTAGATGATAGGGGGCCCCAGAGGGATATTACCTTATCCCCCAAGGTGTCTGCAGATAAACTTCTGAGATTCACGTTGGGGCAGAGATGCTGTGTTTGATTCAACTCAATAAATATACATTGAGCCTTTACTATGCAGAGGTGGCCATTGTCCAAGACCCTAGAATGAACTACCTTCAAAGATAGGATAATTTAAAGGGAGAAACAGACAAGTAAAATATAACATACATAATATGATATAAATGCTAGTTCAGTGTGATATGTGATTATAGCAATCAATCCTTCCTTCTTTCTTTCCTTCCTTCCTTCCTTCCTTCCTTCCTTCCTTCCTTCCCTCCTTTCTATAATATTTACATAGTGTCTCTTATGTACCATCACTTTTCTGGTTGCTGAGAACATAGCTTGTATGCCAGTGGGGAAGGTAGACAATTAACGAACAAAAACATCTGTAAACTAACTTGCTGTGAATGCAAGTGAATTGGTTAGAGGGTAACTGGGGGTGCTATTTTATGTAGGGTGGCCAGGGACAGCCTCCCTGAATAGATGACTCTTGAGCAGAGACCTAAGTAAAATGAGGGGACAAATAATGGATAATAAAGAGAAAGACAGTTTGAAGCATAAGGAAGAGTACAAGCAAAGGAGCAAGTACAGAATCTTCGAAAATAATGGGCTAAGTAAGAGATCCAGTGGAAGCTGAAGGTGAGTTTAATTAGACGAGGGCAAGAGAGAATGGAGACGGGTCAGGAGGGCTGGCCTCTGAAGGAGGCCTAAGAAGGCTGAGAAGGGAAGGAGCTGGTGGAAGCCGTCTACACGCAGAGAATGGCAAGTCAAGACCCAGAGACTGAGGGTGTGGAGAACCTTCAGGGCACTGCGAGTGTTCTTCCTAAGAGCTCGTGCTTAAGACCAAAGGCTTCTAGGATGGTTTGTGAGGCAGAAAGTTCAAGAAGAGAGAGAGCTCAGGGCTAGAAGTCAGGCAGTTCATTTGCTGAGACATCGCTTTCCCCTCTAACCCTTGGTTGCTCCATCTGTAAATACAAGATGAGCACTCTTGCTCCGCCCTGCACAAAGCACACTGAAGGTCATGGAGTCCTTGCCATGAACAGAGAGGATTCTGGGTCCTCGGGAGGCGGAGTTGCATCTGCTCTCCAGCTACCCCCACTCTGCCCCCCGTGGGTGGTGGTCGGGAGCTGAGGGCCCACTTGTAAGACTGTTCTCACCCTCACCTGGTCTCCTACCTCTGGAAGCCTGGAGACTCGGACCCTTCTGACATCTGGCTCCATTCCCCTGTCTCCAGCAGGCCGCCCCTGACTGTGACCCACCACCCAGCAACACAGCTGTGATGACCACAGCACCAGCTAGGACGGCCACCTCCCAGTGTCATTAGGGCAACATCAAGTTGGCACGTCCTCCTTCTCCTCTCTGAAATCACCTCAGCACAATGAAGCAAATGAGACGCAGGAACACAAACTCCATCTTCATGAAGTGGGAGAGACCGTGGAAATGTCACCCCGATAATGAAGATCCGGTTGGAAAAGGGGGCGAGGAGTCCCAGCGGCGGAGCTCATTTCTGTTCTTTACAGAAAGAATTTGCAAAATACATTTCCAGAAGGTGAGAAGCCCTCCCAGAGACGTAAAACTTAAATTCTATGATTGCCAACGACCAAGTTGGCAATACTCACTTCTGAGTGAGTATTTGAAAAGGAACCAGCCCAGCTTCCCTACCAAAAACCCAAGAGAAAAGAAGGAAAGAAAAAGGAAAAACGAGTAGTAGATGAAGAAGAATCAACAGGAAAATGTTTTCACAGGGCTGAATAAATTGTGACTAAGTATTTCACACGATTTTTTAAAAAGAAAGTAATGAGGCAATTATCTCGCTGAACCAAGAGAGCTGAACAAAGATATGAAAGAAATTACTACCTATTATCCAAAGAAATAGAAGATTGAATGTATTATATAGAGAATTAACAGATACTGTCTAAAGAAATAGGGGGTTAAGCGTATTATATAAAGTGATGGTTATGAAGGTAACCAGCAGAAAAATACAAACCCTCTAAATCATACTGGGAAGGGGGAGGAGGAGTCCACACAGACAAAGTTTCGTGAATAAACAATCAGAAAACACATAAAAGCCACGCCTCGAACAAAGGGATCCAAAAGGTTGAAAATAAAAGGATGAACAACGCTATACCAAATACATGCCCAGAAAGATAAAACAGGTCATGATCTAAATACAAGAGAGGCTGGATTCAGATGAAAAGCAGACAAAGGACAACACTTCACAATGCTAAGAGACAACTCTCAGGGAGATAAAATTAGTTATGACGTCCTATGCATAAATAGCATAATGTCAAGCCTAACAAAGCAAATAGAAAAAAGAAGATACAAAGAGAAATAGGCAAAAACACATCAGTACGAAAAGGTTGTAAATCAACTTTCCAAGATCAAAGATCAAGTACATAAAGATTAAGTTTGGGGAGTCTGGGTGGTTCAGTGGGTTAAACGTCTGCCTTCGGCTCAGGTCATGATCTCAGGGTCCTGGGATCGAGCCCTGAATCGGGCTCTCTGCTCAGCCTGCTTCCCTCCTCTCTCTGCCTGCCTCTCTGCCTACTTGTGATCTCTCTCTCTCTGTGTCAAATAAATAAATAAAATCTTTAAAAAAAATAAGTAAAGATTAAGTTTATGGAAGACCAAAATAACATAGCTTAATAAGTACATTTAATTTATGTATTTCCAAATCCCTATCCTCTAAACAGAGCAAACTTCTTCATCTGCAATGTACCTTAGGTAAAAAAATGCAAAATTTATTCTCTGGTCATACTGTGCTAAAACTGCTAGAAATGAATTTTAAAAAAATTTAAAAACTCCTTGCCAGTGGAGGGGAAAAATGTTCAAGTCTTTCTAACAGCCCCTAAGTCAAAAGAGAAATGCAAATAAGTATGCAGAATAGCTAAAACATGGTAATTAAGGCAATATATATAAATCCTATGAGATACAGCTAAAGTAATATCAACAGGGAAATTTATTTCATTAAATAGTACTAATATTCAAGGTTACAGAAAATAAATAAGTTAAACATTCAATTCTAGAAGCTATAAAAATAATAAAACAATTTTAAGAAAGCAGAAGGGAGGATTTAATAGCTAAGAGCAGAAATAAATATATTAATTTAAAAAGGAAAATGTTATAATAAATCTGAGAGCTGGCTTTTAGGAGCATAAATAAGTAAGTAACTAATCTAATTAGTAAAAAAAAAAGAGAGAGAGAAAGCAAAAGTCTAACAAATAAGGCATATGCAGTGGGGGGAACTGTGTTCTAAAGGAAATTAAACCACTACTTTACTCAACTCAATGTAAATACATTTGAAAATTTCAAGGGAATGAATAATTGCACAAGTCATGTAATTTTCTGAATTGATTCTATAAAAGAAAATCTTTTCAATTATGAAAGAGCAAACAGAAAATACTGGCAAACTTTCTCTTCATAAAACTAACAAGACAGAAATTTTTATAAGGTCATTTTTAAGCCATTTTTAAAAGAAGTGAAAAAAAACAGATTTCTAAAAGCGCTTACAATTTTTCACAGCAAATTATTCCAAATTATTTTGAATAAAGCAAGCATAAGACTGATTCTAAAACCCAGCTACAGACCAGCACCCTTATAAATGTCATTTGTAAAAATTCTAAAGAAAATGACAGACCAAGACCAGCTAATTTTTTTTTCCGGGAGGGCAAGAGAGATTCAGTATTAGGAAATTCATTAACACATTCACCGTATTAATAGCTAGAAGGAGAAAAATGATGTGATTATCTCTACAGATGCCAAAAAGGCATATGATAGAATTCAACAATCATTCTTCGCTTTTTCTTTTTAATTTATATATACTATATATACAGGAAAGAGCACAAAACTTATGTGTACAATTCAGAGATTTTTTTACATATATACATATTTATATAATCACCACTAAAATACAGATATAGAATATTTCCAGCCTTCCAGAAAACTCCCTCATGTTCTTCTTTCATGTTCAAAAATCATTGAAAGTAACCATTGTCCTCACTTTTGTAACCTTAGATCAGTTTTTTTGTCCACTCATTAACTTTCACATAAATGGAATCATGCAGAGTATGTCTTTACCCACATTCATTCATGAAAAAGTCTTGGTTAAATAAGAGTATGTGAATACTCCCTCGACATGATAAAATACATCTCTCTGAACCCCAGAGTTTAACGTGGAAACATCAGAAGCATTTCCATTAACAGTAGGAATGCAGAAAAGATGCGCTATCTCCAGTTAGGACACTGTTCTAGAAATACTAACCAATGCAATTAGACACAGAAAGAAATTAGATTTATAGACGTTGGAAAGGAGGAGGTAAAATTATCAGTATTTTCATGTGGGAATTCCAAAGATCCAACAAGGACTAAAAACACAAAATAAACTATGATGAGCAGTAAGAGAACTATGTTGGCTGGAAATAAAACTGGTGTAAGCAAACAACAATCCGAAGGCATAATGGAAGATAAGACTCCATTTACAACAGCAAAAAATACACATGCAGAGAAATACGAAATGCCAAGGGATGAGAATCAATGATAAATACGCAAGATTGGCAAGAAGAAACTAAAAACATGAAAGAAGTCTTCGACAAAGGAAAAAGTGTGCTCTGTGTGGTCTTGGCAACACTCAACATTATAAAGACGTAAATTATCCCCGATCTATGAATTTAAAATTAATGTGAAAAAGTACTACCTAGATGTTTTGAAGTTCATACAGAAAAATGAGCAAATAAAAAAGTCAGAACATCATGAAGACAATAGTAATAAGGCAGCACTTGTCTTTCTCTATATTCAAATATATTAAAAGCTATAAAAATGAACGCACTCTGATATGGTATATAAATAGACTGACAGATCATTGGAACAGAATGAAAAGATCAGAAATAAACCCAAATCACTTGGGGAATCAATATATTATAAAGGAGACATCTCAAGTCAGAAAGGATAAATGGATCTTTAAAAAATTGATGGTGGGAAAATAGGGTGGAAGCCCACCCCAATGAATTACATTTGATTCATAAAACACCTACATAAGAAGAAATTCCAAATGAGTAACAGTTTTTGATGCAAAACTGATACCTTAGTAATACCAGAATAAAAGATGATAGAATCTTTTTTGTCATCTCAGAGTATGAATGGCCTAAAACTGATGGGAATCTCAAAAGCCTTAAAAGAAAAACTGAAAAAACTATTAATATAAACGTTTTTAGAGACTGTTGTAGCAAAAGCTACCACATGTAAGATAAAAAGACAAAGTGGAAATTGAGAAAATATGTACAAGTCATACCACAATTCCTTTAATATGTAAAGAGTCCACAAATCAATGAGGAAAAAACAAAACCTAACAACACAATAGAAACATGAACAAAATGACTTGGAACAGTTTGCTGAAAGGGAAGTGTCAAGGGCTTTTTAGACCTAAGGAAAAAAGTGCTCATCTTCCCAACAGTAAGAGAATTGCAAAATAAAACTAGCCTGGAACATCATCTGTTACCTATCACGTTGGCAAACACCAGAATGCTAGCTATTGCTAAATTACTTTCTTAGACATTATCCCAATTTACAGTCCCTCCAGTGACGTATGATCACATCCGGCAGGCTCATTTGGTGTTGGTGGAAGTGTAAACTAGTGTAACTCCTTTGGAATTTAGCAAGATTTAACAAAATTAAAAATGCATGCATTATTTTGACCAGAAATTCTACTTCCAGAAATGTCTCCTTACCCACTTCATCATGAACCCAATAATGTTTTTATCATTACACTGTGACAGCAAAAGCCTGCACAGGATAGTAGAAAAGCCTTTAAAGAATGGGCTTCTATACTTATGAAAAATTGTCGCCAAAAAGTGGGGATAGAAGTGCAATAAAGCATTAGAAAATATATCTCCACTTATATAATGAAAAGATGGAAGGTGTATGTGTTTTCTTGGACATATACAAGCTGTCTTAAAAGAATGCTCAAGAATCTGGTAACACTGGTCACTGCCAGGAGAAAGCCTACTTACCTAGAGAGCAGTGGTTTAAGGAAAAAAAAAAGGCTTTTCCTTGTACCCATAATTTTATATGTTCTCAATTTTGAACCATTTGAAGGCTGTGCCTAATCCATAAATAGACTAAAACTGTTAATAATTATTCCACTTGTATTTATCCAGTGCTTTGAAGATGTTGCAAGCCTTACCTCATACCACCCTCATGATAACCCTATAAAGTATCCTTCTTTCCACAGACAAGGAGACTGAGGCATAGAGAGTTCAGAAGGCTGACTTAAAATCACAGAGCTAGGAAGCACCCAGTGCCTGAGCCAGGACAGAACATCAGTATTTCTACTCAGGGAAACTCAGGAACCCCAGCTGTTCGCCACTCAGAGACGCATCCTGTTTGGGCCATGTCTGTTTGTGGGGTGCCTGCCTACAAGGTGGACGGCGTATGAATACGCCAGACAGGATCAACCCTGTCCTCTCCAAGAAGTCCCTCCTTTCAGAGACAGGTTCTGTCCAGGCACCCAGACTGCAAAGCAAGTCCCCTGGTTGGTACCACACTTTTGTGCCCCTGTGGGCAGGTGCATGAATGGGGGGGGGGTAGCAGGAGGCATTAATCCTTATCTCCTCCTCTTTAGCCCTCCCACCCCCCCTGCACCAAACCTCACATTTGTGACTTCCTAAGCACCTCCCTGATGTCTCCCTTGCTCCACATTCCAGCTGCTTTGGACTCTGTCGGGCTGCCTTCAAATCCTAACTGTGTTTTGGCACCAGTCTCTTCATTCACTGGGTAGCAGCCAGAATAATGTTTTCCTCTTTGTATTATATTCTACACAAGTAAATGTGTTTATTACAGGAAATTATTTAAGTGCCATTATACAAAAAGATGCCTTTCTAAGGCTCTCCCTTGGTTTCAGAGGATTGGGGCTTGATAAAGGACATGAACCTTCATGCTCTAGGTTTTCTTGGCTCATTTCTTCCTTCTAGACATGTGGAACAAGCAACTAAGTCCCATTTTCTGGTGGTGTCAAGGCCTTTCTTACCCCTGGGCTTTGACACGCTCTATCTTCGCTTTGATTTTCTAGACTTGCCTCATCAAGCCCTGTGTTGCTTTCTTGTGCAGCTACCGATGACTGCATTTCCAAAGGCCACGTGGTTGACCGTGACATTGGTGGTCCCCACCTGTGCCACCTTTCCTGATAGTTACCCCTTGGTGCAGCTCCCCTTGCCGCCAACCAGTGATGCTGGACTAGGTCCTGTGACTTGCTTTGGCCAGTGAGACATTAGCAAGCATGGTGCACACAGAGGCTGGATTAGTGCTTGTGCCCTGGGCTTGTCCTTTTGGCACAGTCCCTCTTGGAAGCTGCCTGCCATATTGTAGAGATGCTTGGAGTAAACTATTAAAAGATGAGAGACCCCGTAGATGAAGGATGACAGGTCATCTCGGACATGCCAGCCCTTTCTAGCTTCCAGCTGAGTGCAGCCTCCTGAGTGATCTCAGCTACCTCTTGTAGAAGAGAGAAGAGCCTCCCTGCTGAGCCCAGTCAACACACAGAACCATGAGAAATGAGAAGTCACTGTTCATTTCAGCCACGACTTGTTCTGACAGCATTGGGGTGATTTTTCGAGCAGCAGCAGACAACTGAAGCAGGCCCATATGGAAACTCCCAGGCTCCTAACTCCAGGGATGAGCAACACAGCCTCCCTGGAACCCTGGCCGGCCATGGCAGCTGCCGTCTCTGCCAAGGTCATCTGCCAGAACCATTTGCTGGGCCATTCGCAGGCTGCCAGGACCCACGAGAGAGAATTGGAGTCCCCGATCAAAGTACAGCCTTCCAATAGAAACATGGGGAAGAACCACAGCTTTGTCTGAGTGTGAACAGCCTTTGTCACAGAGAAGGACCAAGGATCCAGCCCCGCTTGGAGGTGGCCTTCCTCTGGAACTTCCCCACAAGCACACCTGGCGGTGAAATGCATTCCAGGGCTTTCGACAGAAAAACAAAGTTGTGTTCAGCACCACCGTGCAGGGACCCAAGGGGAGCACAGTGCTCGGGGCCCCTTCTCCCTCCACCCAGCAGCCCCGTGTGCCGGGCACTGTGTAGAAACCCAGAATTTCAGCTTCTGGGCAAAAGGAGATGAACGGCCAAGCCAGAAAGAAGACAGCAAAGCAGGGAGTCCTGAAAAGCAGGGACCTCAAGGGAAGCGGTGTCTCCTGGGATGTGTACAGTATCTTCTCCTCCAAGACGAAGCTGGATTCCTTTTGTATGCTTTGTGGCTCTCCTTTCAATTCTAATTAAATCATGTTTCGTGCCTCTTTCTTCCCCAGTAGAAAGACAGATCCTTGAGAGCACAGATCATGTCTGTCTTACCCCACATGGTAACTTCTTTGCCTAGCACACAACATGGCACATAGTAGGTACTCAGTAAGCAGCTGTGGGGTGAATGAATGAACAAACAAAACTGATACCCAGCCCAACGCTGTGCATACAGAGTTCTTAACCATGAGGCCGATGACCGAGTCTCCTGCGTCTGTGCCTCTGTGCCAGCTGTTTTTGGCCCGAATTTCCCTTTCTCTCCTTGTCCATCTGGCCTTTTTGGGAGCTCTGAAGAGATGAGCTAGTTCTAAGCCTCTCTGATCCTCAGTTTACCCCTCTGTGTATGGGGAATCGCACCCTACCTTGTGGGGAGAGTATAGGATGAGGTCAGATGATGCCTAAACATGCCTGACGCCCAGCCAGGGCTCAGCGATGCTGACTGGCTCTGACTTCAGGCCAAGATGCCCGTGACCAAGTCTCTGTGCTGTGTTCTCCACCCCTGGTGCTGAGTAACCTGACGTTATCTTGAGAGTTACCCTTACCAGAAAGGAGCAGCGGGGCTGTGATGAGAGCCCATAGGTGAGCAGAGGTATGTTTCTTGGACCTTAATGTGCATGCATATTCCCTGGGGATCTTGTTAGATTGCCGATTCTAACTCAGTGTGTCTGCAGAGAGAGGAGGGAGGAGATTTTGCATTTCTAACAAGCTCTCCGATGTCAGGATGCTACCCATTTGGGGAGCACTCTTTGAGGGGCAAAAGGCTACAGCGCCAGTTACAGGATGAGCACAGAGAGAACCGTGGGCCAGGGGCGTGGTCACTGACTGGAAGTGGGGTGGCCATGGTTGAAGCCGCTTGGAGGAACCCCTCCCTGTGGCTAGTGGGTAGAGGGACCTGACACGAGTTACTCTAGGGCGCCGCTCTAGAGGCTAAAGAGCTGAACTGCAGAGAACGCTCTGAGCGGTTCATTTCTCCATGGTGGAAGTGGGAGGGAGCTGAGAGCCTTCTGCTGGGGAGTTTGCACGTTTTCCCAGCTACAAGTCTGAGCTCCACTCCATGGCCCAGTCCTACAGGAAGGTGGAGAAGAGCCCTAATTGCAGATGGAGGCCAAATGCCAAACGTCATTCAGATGAACCGGAAGTCCTCCCCAAGTCATGCCCTAGTTGGGAGCTGCTATTGTAGAAAAGGAAGGGGAACCATGCCAGACTTTTCAAGGAGCTCAGTCACTTTTCAAGGAGCTCTGTCAGTGGGTGTGTGGTACAGTCTTTGTTACCCAGCAGCCCGGGAGGAGAGAAATCAGAGCCCTACCCAGGCCAGAGGGTCCTCTTCCTCTGGGCTCAGGAGAGAGGGAGCAAGCGCTTTCCATGCATTATCCCCGTGCTTCCCAACCTTCCTGGGGGCCTCTGAGGACTCTCGTCTCATAACAAACACATCCACAGGCCTCCGCAGGAGAGCGCCGGTGCTTTGTGTCTGTTGATTAAAGAAATCATCACAGAGCCCACAAGGCATTCCGGGGTGCTTTTGCCTAGATTCACATCTTATTTGTGATAAGAGCACCAATGTACATGGGAAGAATGGTTGGACACATGGGAGCGGCAGTGCTGATTCCATGGAGGGACGGTGGGCTGCTGTGTCCCAGGACACCAAGTCCTTGGCAGTGACTCTTTGCTGCCCCCTTCCTTCCCTGGTCTGCGTGATCTCATTAAATCCTACTGTGTTTCTTCTAGTCTTTGTAACTAGTCGTCACGGTACGTATTGCCGCCCCCACTTTACAGGGGAGGAAGCTGAAGCTCTAAATGGTGAAATGAGTTGTCCAAGGTCACACGTCAAATAAGCAGAATCTGGGGGCATACGTGCACACACACACGCACACGCACACACATACACACGCATACATATATATGTATATATATTTTTTACTTATTCACTTGTTACATTGAAGTATCATTAACTTAGAGGGTTATATCAGTTTCAGGTAGAATCAGCTTTTAACCTGTGTCTTTGTGCCAGAAGCCACTGTGACAAAGGTCGCCTTTAGCAGCCGCTTAACACCGAATCACTCTGGCGCCCTCTGGAGGTCACTCCTCCGTCCTGCCCCCTTGCAGAGGTCCGTTCAGCTCACGCTCACACCCATCGCTTCCGTTCTGTGCGAGGTGCGGCACCGGGAGAAGACTCTAAGCCGAGCCTTCTAAAAACCTGTCCAAGAATGGAAACACTCGGAGGGCCTCTCAGCGCCCTCCCACAGCATCAAGAGAAAGGGAGGAGGTGACAGCCCCCTCCACCCCCACCCCGCCCCCTCGCGGGGCCCCAGCTGTCTGCCTGCGTCAAATGTTCTGAGCAGAGGCTGGGGGCTCCAGCTCCCCACACAAAGAGTTCGGAGCTGTCAGTCCCTGTCCCACGGCACTCCGGGTGCTGAGGAGCTGGTGATAATTGCAGCTCTGTCACCCTTGTCACCCCTGAGCTGGCTGTGTGGTTTTTTTTTTTTCCTTCTTTCTAAAAACAAATGTTGTGCTGCCTGGAAATCCAAGTTGGAGTTTCGGCTGAGGAAATACCACAGGCAAACCGCTGCTCTTTCCCCAGACACCCAGCGAGGAAAACACCTCCTCCGAGAAGAGACGAGGCTTGGCCTCCTGGTCAGGGGAGAGAGGCCGGGCCTCTATGTGAGCGCTTCCCAGGGGATAAGCCCGACCCACTGGGGGTCAGAGCACCCTCTCTCTCGCTCCGAATGCAAAGCTACCTTCGGCTGTCTGTCTCCCTTCTGTGCTTTGGAGAAAGCACACGAGAACGCTCCACCCTCCTCCCCACTGAGACCCTTCTCGTCTCTGAGAGACTTTCTCATGCTCTGACCCTGCTCTCTGCTCTCCAGCGTAGGTGCTCCCTCTCTTCCAACCCTTCCTGCGGAAGGGCTCCACTCCTCTCCCTCCCTGCCCTCAGCACACTCCGTGCATCCGGGAGTGTCTGGGTTGCACAGGAGCAGGGAGACTCAAACATCCCAGAAGCACGTACCCAGATTTGCACATTCAGAATCACACCCACGAGTGCAAACTGAAACGGTCTCCCATAAGGAGCAGATGGAGATGCCCCTAATAATAACAATACCCCAAGTGAATGGGGCCTTTCCCTATGCGTCACGTGCTCGGGGAAGCGTTCACCTGCGTCATCTCGTTTAGTCCTGGTACACCTGTGCGATGCCATCCCATGAACGTACAGGTAAGAAAAACGCAGCTGGAAGATGATAGGGACCTAGCCGAGTTTCAGAGCTAATCAAGCCTTGAGAAAACACTGGAACCCATGTCTGTTTATCTCCAAAACCAACGCGCTTACCCCTCCTCTATACGGTTTTACGTAAAATTGCATGAAAACTCCAATAGAGTTTTTCATAGAGCCCCGCAGGCTCGAATATATAAACATGCATGGTCGGAGATCCGAGTGCGTCCCTCGCAAGCTGTCATACAGACAAATCAAAATTCCTGATCAGGGGCGCCTGGGTGGCTCAGTGGGTTAAAGCCTCTGCCTTCAGCTCGGGTCATGGTCTCAGGGTCCTGGGATCGAGCCCTGCATTGGGCTCCCTGCTTAGCGGGGAGCCTGCTTCCCCCTCTCCCTCTCTGCCTGCCTCTCTGCCTACTTGTGATCACTCTTTGTGTGTCAAATAAATAAATAAAATCTTAAAAAAAAATCCCCACAGAAATACCACTTCCCGTTCTCGATCGCTTAATCAATCTTATTTAGAACTACATTTCATCGCAGGAAATATCCTTGCAGGAAAAGCAGCAAACACTCAATACATCCGTGGTTCGCCTCAGCAATTACACCTCTAGGGAAGCCGAGGATGGGGACAGGGCACGGCATCTATTCTGAACCTAATTCTGCTCCAGCGAGGGTGAACTGCTGGTGAAGGAATGGGGACAAAAGCCCTGAGGGATGGTAGCCGGGTCACCTCACGAGTCATGCTCCTCGTGGGGGGAAAGCCAGGCAAGGTCTGACATGTACGTCAGACTTGATGAAGGCAAAAACCTTTGCAGGGAAGAGGCTGCTCCCGTGACTTCACACACTCCGGGAAGACAGCTCTGGAGGGATGACTTTCAAAAATGAAATTCTGACAATCCAATTGCAAATGACTCCGAATGGGAGCAATGCGGCTGTGCGGGATGAATACAAAGGAGTGACGCAAACCCTCAAGGATAATGTCAGCAAGACGGAACCAGCGGGAGCCAAGGGTGAGGACAGAAGAGGCCTTCCCGGTAGAGTCGGAGCCGAGAGAACAGAGAAGGGCTAGATCCACCTCTCAAGTCCCGGCTGTATGACTGTGGGGAATATTCCAAACGTCTCTGCACCTCAGTTTCCCGGTCCATAAAATGGGAATAATAGTTCTCTCACGGCAGCTGTGTTATGCAGATTACAGGGAAGGGTGCGTTAGAAACAGACAGACAAACAAGCACAGAGGAAAGTTCTCAAAAAGTATCTGTTGGGGGCGCCTGGGTAGCTCAGTGGGTTAAAGCCTCTGCCTTTGGCTCAGGTCATGATCCCAGGGTCCTGGGATCAAGCCCTGAATGGTGTTCCCTGCTCGGCGGGGAGCCTGCTTCCTCCTCTCTCTGTGCCTGCCTCTCTGCCTACTTGTGATCTCTCTCTCTCTTTCTCTGTCAAATAAATAAATCTTAAAAAAAAAAAAAAGGTATCTGTTGTCATGCCCCTCCTGTCGTCCTCGCACTTGTTTCATTTTAAAATGAACAAAAGAGGCACGCTTCAGCCCCTGCACCGCCTCCGTCTTCCGCAAGGACACAAGTCCTCCGCTTGGAACATCTAGAATGAATCTACACAGCATGCAGGTCGTTGAAAGGACGTTATGCCCCTTGACCCGGAAGAATTCTACCCCGTGGCTTGAGGATGACACGCACAGTGTTCCCTTGTTGTTGGGAACCCTCCAAGAACCCCCCAGGATAAGGGACAGGACAAAAGGCATGCCTGCCACATAGCAAGCACTCGACTGAAATTTCTTGGATGTTGTTGCAAGGGGCAGGAAACAAGCAGATGTCTCGATCTTTCGAAAGGGCTGGAAGATGGGCTGAGGTCCATGCCAGGATAAACTCCAGATCTCCTCAGTTAACAGGTGGCTTTCGTGCCTTCGGGAAGAGCTGCCGTGATCCTCCAGCGTGGGTCCATCAAGAGCCTGTCATCCCTGACATACCTTGTTTTCTCTTCTGATAGAGTTGTCAGATGAATAGCCAGAAAGAGCAGTAGCTTTTGGTTCACGATCCCAGAGGCTAAAGTGGGACTTGAATGACAATATAGTCAAGGGCTTCGTAACTAATGGAGTGACCATGTCCAAAGACAGCAGATTAGCTGGGTCAGTACCAACCTGGAGTCCTGTTCCCACTGGCCAGGGAGAGCATGGGTGGATTGCTGATCATTTGGGAGGGAAACCTGGGTCAGTTCCAACCTGGAGTCCAGTTCCCACTGGCCAGGGAGAGCATAGGTGGATTGCTGATCACTTGGGAGGGAAACCTGGGTCAGTTCCAACCTGGAGTCCAGTTCCCACTGGCCAGGGAGAGCATAGGTGGATTGCTGATCACTTGGGAGGGAAACACGGAGGCCAGTCCCTGTGTCGGTGAGCAGTCGGGACCCAGCTCTGTTGCACCAGCTGAATCCGGGGTCAAAAAACCAATGTTGTTTCCATAAAATCTTTTCTTTCTTCAGACTCCAGGGTCACCTGAGCCAGAAGCTTCTCCCTCTCACTCATTCCCCGAATCCATCCACTTGCCAAATTCAGGGGTTTTAACTCCTGAGTTATTCTCAGACTTTTCTACTGTTTCCAATCCTGCTATGGCTGCCCAAATGCAGGCCCGTGTCAGCTGAGGGTTTGGAATCTGGTCAGAGAGAGCCATGTTCAAATCCCAGTTGATGCCAGCTGCAAGTTATTTCATCGTTCACATTTTCAGTTCCCTTGTAGGTAACACGAGGATAATTATAATACCCACCTCAACGGTTGTTGCAAGCTTTCCGAGATGACTACTTGCAAAGTACCGAGCACTGTGCCTGGCCTAGACTCAGTAAACCTCAGTTGATATTACTGGACAGCTGTGATGACCTCCCAGCTGGTCTGTGCACCAGCAGCCCCACCTCCCCCTGCATCATTTGCCTCTTATCAGAGGGGTGATCAGATCCAGAAACCATCAATGATTTTGCCCAGAGTTAACACCTTTATACACACATGCACAGGCACACACGGACAGGTCACACTCACACACACACTCACACACCACTCACACCCTCAGCATTACCCCAGGACAAAGTCCCAGTCTGGTACATAAGCGCCTTCCTGACTTTTCTAAGCTGCAGTTGTAACTGCCCACTGTTTCCCCAGCGCAGGAAGGTATTTCCCATCTTGAATCTTTTGAGAGAGCCTTTCCCTCTGCCTGGAATACCCTTGCCCTCTGATCTATCCAGTGACCTTCAGCTCGTCCCTGAAAATCCAGGCAGGTGCCTGCCCTCTGTGGAGCCCTCCGGGACCTCTCAAGGTGCTCTATACTCTCTGTGCCTAGTAGAGACATCTAGGAGCCTCCCCACCCTCCCCTGCAAAACGCTGCTTAAAATAGCAGTTCCTGGGGGTGTCTTCATGAGCACCGAGGGAGATAAAATGCTCAGCACGTCTAGGAGAGTGGACCTCAAGGAGAAGCCTGACAGCACTCGAACCTTCCCCTGGCAGGTGGTAGGCAGAAGTGGGATGCTCACTCTCTAAGGGGAGAGCGCCAGCCTTTGAACGTGAGCCCTAATAATGCTAAATAACCAAGGAAGTGAGCAAGTCAGTCATTCTCTCAAGAACCCTTCTTCTCTCAATGCATGCGGGCACCATTTGGCCGGAAGTTTACCAATAGTCACGTGTCGTTTCTGGCCAGGGAGGAGGTCACTTTCTTGACTTCATGGGTGCCCCGCGTTCTGGTAAGACAGAGATGACCACGCCACTCCTATCTGCAGCTCACGGAGGGGAGGAGGGAGTGGAGCGTGGGGGTTAGAAGCTCCCATGGTGCCCCAGCCTGTCACCCACAACACCTGCTTGAACTGAGGCTTAACCCATTTGCAGGGCCTGTGGCCACCCAGAGCCAGGAAGCTCCTCCTGGATCCTTACCCAGATCAGGGACAGGGCAGCGGGCTCTGACAGTGCCTGCCGACCTTCAGAATCTAACAATGAGCAGGGCCTACTGGCCTGACCCCCCACGCAAACAGGAGCTGCCAGGATGGGGGTCCACCAAGCCCGCGAGGCTTTAGGTAACCCTGGGATACCTATTTGATGAACTTGACAGCTTTTGAAATATACTGAGTTTTCTCTCTTTGCTTCATCATGTTTCTTTGCAAATATGTCAGCCCCTATAGGCCAAGCTAAAGATAAAAAGGTTTCTCCCTCAGGGTGATCAAAGACCCGGTAGAGGCCAGGCAAGGTCAGGAAAGTCCGGCCGGAGATTGGGTCAGTCGATGCTTCCTGAGAACCCACTGTTTGCCAAGCCCATTCCACGCACGAAGGAGAACCCGTAAGCCAAGCAGGAAGGGCCCCTGCTCTCATGGAGCTAACGTCCAGAGGGAGGCAAGCAAGCAATACAGAGCTAAACGAATAAATGTAAAGTGAATTCAGAGTAATCAGGGCATCCAAGGGTGGTCGTGGGCACCTTTGTAAGGAGGAAAGGGGGTGCCTTAGAGCTGCAGGGGGAGAAGCAGCCAGTGTTATAAAGCCCTAGGGTGAAGGAACAAGCACAAAAGCCCCGAAATGGGCCCAGGCTTGGCGAGCTGGAGGAGCAGTCAGAAGGCAGTGTGGTTGCACCTGGTGAACGTGGGGGGCGGGGGCGGGATGCGAGGTGAGGGCGAAGAGGCAGGCAGGCTCGGCTGGCACGCTGAGCCCCAGGGGGACCTCAGCTCTGGGCTGTGCCCCCGTGCTTAGCTGGGTTCGCGGCTCAGAATGCGTGTGTAATAAACACTCGCCGAGCAAGCAACCTCACGAGAGCCTGCTCACATCACTGAGGAGCAGAGCGAGGCAGATGAAAGCCATCGCAGCGGGCTTTGCCATGGCCGACCCTCTCCCTCCCTCCAGGTCCACACGTGCTCCCCTACATGGTTCTCCTGCCAGGGACCCATCACCGAAGCAGAAAGGGACAGACTAAAGTGAGGGTCTTTGGGTTAGGAGGCCCTAGAGCTGACGTCTGTCCCTCTTCTTTGCAGAAAACATGAGCCTCTGGGATGTCAAGACCAACCCCTATATGGAAAAATGGGAATTTTCCACTTAAGTCACCAGCCAGACCTTCCTCCTCATAAGTTGCATCTGGCACCCAGGGACTCCCAAGCCCTGTCTTTGTCTGGAACTGGTGATGAGTTACCCCAAAGACCCAGGCTGGGCCTAGGGGCCTCTGGACCGCTGATGCTGGTGACCATTGGCTCTGCTGCACAGAGGATTTTGTTTTTTTAAGGAGAGGTTTTTAAGCTTTGTTTAAGGAGAATGTTTTTAAGCATTTATCTGGTGCAGGACGAGTTCAATTTGGATCGATGAACGTGTATCGGCCTGGCTTGCTAGTGCCAGGCACTGGACTGACTTGACACCAAATGAGGAGCAGTCTAGAGCAGAAGACAGCCACAGAAAGAGGACACAAAGGCCCCATTAACACTGTGTCTCACTGATCAATAAATGCCTGGGGCTTTTCTCCTGCAGAGCCACGGAGTGGGATGTGAGTGAGGATTTCATTCCTGCTCTCCTACCCTTGCTTCTTGATTTTTTGTTTGTTTTCTTCCATGGCCAGAACACACAGACCCTGAAGTCTGGACTTCTGGAAGCTTGTGGTTCCCAGGAGGAGGATGAACTGAGGAAGCATTACGCTTGTTAACAACACCCTCCACATCTCCGGTGCCCCTGGGAGGTCAGTCTGTTCCAGCCAAATGCTTCTCAGGGACCAACCCAGCATCCCTGATGGTGCTTTTGGAAGAATGGAGATGGCCTGTTTTCCCCCAAAGACTTAATGCAGGGGTGAGGGAGAGTGCAACTCGCTCAGCCTGTCTTCAACGATTATTGAAGCCTCCAGCAGACTTGTACACTCTCAAGGGGACCCACCCCACTGTGGGGGTCTTCGTCCACCTCTCAGGGGTCTCAGTCATCTGTTCCTGCCTCTCGTAGTCCCGTACAGTCTGTGGTGCCAGAAATGGACCATCCAGCCAAGCCTCACGAACCTGCACCCAGCACAGAAGCCTGGGGGACGCGCCCAGCCTCTCCTGGGTTGACCATGGCATTCGGCACCCAGGGCTCCGCCGTGCAACCATCTCCTCCTTCCCCTTTCTGGCTCCCATAGACAGTGAACTTATCTAGAACTCTGTTCCCCGCCCTGGAACTGAAGGTTTCCTGATTTAAAAGTACCACAAGTACAACAAATTCAGTAACTCAACAATCAGCAGTTATTCATTCTGTCTGCCAAGGGTATTCTTCTAGGCATTTGGACTGATTTGAACAAATCAGACAAACTTTAGAGCATGTGGAAATTACTGAAACCTACAAAGAAGAAAAAAATTAAAATATGATCCATTCAGCAATGATCTAGGAAAAATGGGGTTGACGTTTGTAGCATATTCTTTTCCAGACATTTTTCTATACATTTTTAATACAGTCGAGATAGTATTGTAAACCTAACTTTGTGTCATGATTGTCTCGGTCCATTCAGACTGATACGACAAAAAAAACCATAGAAATACTGTTCTGGAGGCTGGAAGTCCTAGGTCAAGGCACTGGCAGATTCGGGGTCCAATGAGAGCCTGCTTTCCAGTCTACTTGCTGTGTCCTCAGGTGGCAGGAGGGGCAAGGGGGCTCTCTGAGGTATAAAGCCACTAATCCCACTCCTGAGGGCTCCACCTTCAGGACCTAATCACCCCAAAGGCCCCACCTCCTAATAGCATCACATTGGGCATTAGGATTTCAACAAGTGAATTTAGGGGGAGGGAGACACAAATATTGAGTCCATCACAGTGATTTTTAAACATAACGCTATGTCACGACCACTTCTTCTCTGTTAGGGTTGCCAAATTCAGCAAACAAAAAACCAGGACATCCCATTAAAATTAAACTGGAGACATAATGGATAAAGTTTTAGTATAAGTATGTCCCCAATACTGGATAGAACATGCTTAAACTACACAGTTATTCATTGTGTTTCTGAAATTAAAATTTAACTGGCAACACTCTGGTTAAAAATTCACAGAAGAGTGTGCCTGGGTGGCTCAGTCGGTTAAGCGTCTGCCTTTGGCTCAGGTCAGGATCGAGCCCCACATCGGGCTCCCTGTTCAGCGAGGAGCCTGCCTCTGCAGCTCCCCCTGCTTGTACTCTTTCTCTCTCTCTCTCTGTCAAATAAATAAATTAAATCTTAAAAATTCACGGAAGACTTTTTTTTTTAACCTCATTTTTGCCATCAGCTCCTTCCTTCATTCTGTTCAGAATGTACAATCTTGAACAGATCACCTGAACCTGCCACAGAGTCTCCTTCTGCCTGACTCCCATTCCCCATATTTGAGTGACTTCTTACTGAACAAGAGGCCTCCCGTCACCCTATCTAAACACTCTCCATCTCTTTCCATCCCTCTTACCCTGACTCATTTTCTTATTGGTGTTTGTCCCCCACATAACAGGACATATTTGTTTTTTTGTCTGACTCCATCTATGAAGGTAAAAGATGCTTGAGAATGGGGTCTTCATCTGTTCTGTTGCTTTTTCTTTTGTTTTCCTGCCAACCCCCAGTATGTAGAACAACACCCACTCAATAGATACACGGTAAGTGGATGGATACACGTGTATGTCGGGTCATGGATTCCATTCTATTGAACGGTGGCTAATTCCTGAGCCATTACCATACTGACTTCATTATTACAGCTTCAGGGTTTTTTTTGTTGTGGTGGTTTTGACTTTTAATATCTGATGAGCCAGTCTTCTCACTAACCTTATTTTATACTTTTTAATCCTGGGTCATTTTCAGCTGATTGATCTTCTGTCTAAGTATAAAGGCATGAAAACGCCAATGTATAGAGCACTCACTCTGGGCTTGATAAATGAGTAAGAAGTCACCTAAATATCAGGCTTGAGTATCCAGGCAGGAAGAGGCTTGGTGACAGTTGCAGGTGACCTCTGCGAGGTTGGTACGTTCCAAGCAGCTAACCCCTGAAGCAGGTACTATATTATCCCCACTTTCCAGGTGAGCAGACTGAGGCATAAGGAACGACTGCAAGGTCAGCAGAGCTGGTATTTGAACCCAGGCTGGCTCCAGAGGCCATTCGCTGAAGCACCATTCTGTGCCACCACAGTGAATTGCCACAAACTCACTGGCTCTCGAGCAACACGCGTGTATTGTATCACAGGGCCGTGGATTGGGAGTCTGGGGTACAGCTTAGCTGGCCCCCCTGCTTGGGCCTCTGAGGCTGAAATCATGGAGTCAGTGAAGCTGCAGGTCTCATCTGAGGCTGGGGTCCTCTTCCAGGCTCACCGGTTCCGTGGCATGTGGTGCCCACAGCGGCTGACGGCGTAGCAGCCGGCTGCTGCTTCTAGGAGCCAGCAGGAGCACCTCTCTCTGTAACTTCCTCTCCTGCCACCAGCCAGAGAAAGCTCTGCTTTTAAATGGCTCCCCTGATTGGGTCAAATAATTAGAGTCAAATAATCTCTGTGTCATAAGGTCATCTGTCTTGGAACTTTATTCACATCTTGAGAAGTCTCTTCACAGCAGTGGCTAGGTTAGTATTTGATGGACATCAACGAGGAGCAGGATCCTGGGGGACCCATCTTAAGAAGCCTGCCTACCAGTGGTTAATATGCGTTTAGTTATTGTCCAGATACAGTTAAGTCCAACAGATCTCGAAACAGCTGCCACTGAAAAGATACTTTGTCCCATGCCGAGATCCCAAGTTGAAGGGGCATGCCAGGCCACAGAGGGCCACAGAGGGCCACACGAGGAAACAAGGGCGATGGGGAGGGGGTGGGGGCGTGGGAACCAAGGGCAGGAGACCTAATTGTGATTTCCCTGGGAAGCAACTAGGCTTAGCATTGGCCAGTTTGAATAATTTCAGCAGGTCTGGGCTGTATCTAGTTATCTGATACCTGGTGCAGGGTGATTAGGGTAGGGAGATAGAGGCCGAGGTGTGATCAAAGTGTGAGCTCTGGATTGGCTGCTTTGCATGAAAAAGACAGACTCACAAGCAATCTCTAGGAAGAGGCTAACCCTGGAATGACTACATGTTGCATTATTGTTGCAATGGTAAATCTGTTGGATTTACCATTGCCACCTGGAACCAGGCAGTCAAAACACAGAGAGTGGGTGCTGGGACCAGATGGCATTGACTTTCCAAGCCTCAATCTGTCCACACACTAGCCCTATCTCCTGCCTTTTCATGTCCAATCCACTGAATGACTTCTTCCTCTGCAGCTGGTATAGGCATCTCTCACACAGGAATGGGACTGGTTTCCACCTGTCTTTCTCTACTACCAGACTGAGGACTATTGCAGAAATTGTGTCTTTTTCATCTTATTGAGCAAAACACTTCACGGATAGTAGATACATCACAAATGTTTCTTAAACTAAACTGAAATACAGTAATGTTTACCTAAAATCATGGCGCCCAAACCTGCATCTACATTCAAATCACCTTAGCAAATTAGTGGAGGGGAAAGCAAAAAAAAAAATAAACATATATATTTTGAACAGATTTTTTAAATTAGTTAAGGAATAAATTTTTTTAAAAAGGATGATTTTCTCACATCCCATCCCACACCCTATAAACTGAAATCTCTTGCCTGGTCCTAAAACCCTAGAATTTGTATTTTTAATAGGTTTCCAGATGATTCCTACCTAGCCCGCCTTGTACGGGCTAATGATCAGTTTGGAGAACCATTGTCTTCAAGTAATAAAAACAAGTTGGGAGGAAAGGTCCCTTACGTTATAACATGTTGGTGCTAAAGGAATTATAAAGAGCTAGTCCACTCCTGTATTGCACGGTGGGCAAAACCTCCAACAAGTAAAGTGCTTTGCCGAGCACGTTTTCGGTCACCCTGGCTCATCTCAGACAAAAGCTGGGACCCAGAGGGTCTGTCTCCACCACCCCTTGACCTCCCCGGAATTCTATCTGGTCCTTGGCAGAAAAGGATGTCTTGCCCCAGCCTATGCAGCAATGAGCAGCAGGGACAGCCGGGGAAAGCAGGTGGAGAATAATTACTTGGGGAAGGATATGGGGACCATAAACCAAACCAAAATTTTCAGCCAAATGCTTGGATCTGAGTTCTGAAATAATTCAAACTCTTCAGATAGTTATAAACAAACACGGAGCCAGACAGCAGGCTATAATCCTGCGGGCCACCTCTGTCGGATGCATTATTTATAAGGTGGGAAATATATTTTGTGTATTTTTTTTCTTGGTAGACATTCAATAAAAACCACAAGGCAAACAAAGCAGTTCCTTCCAGTTGCTCTCCCAACACCGTCAGGCACCCGTCACCCACTGACTCGGGTCCCTGGGTCCTCCCCGGGGAAGACGTCTTCCAGGCCCAAGTACTACTCAGCCCTCAGGACAGGAGAGGAAGTTGTGGAGCATCTGATGCAGCCTGGGGACTTGACAGAGAAGGAAAGCGAAGCTCAGAGAGGGAAAGCGACTTGCCGCCAGCCGCCAGCGTGGTGGGGCAAAGCTGAGACCAGGACAGTCTTGGGCTTCCAGGTAGCGCTCTTGCCACCATGAAAACTGCATGCTCAATTTTGTGCACCTTATTCCTGGGGAAAGGCCTTTGTGTCTCATCAGATTTACAAAGAGCTCCAGAGCCCTTGGAAGTGTCCAAGTCCCCACCGCCCCGTGACCCCCCTCTCCTCTCTCACTGCTTCTATTCAACGTCCCTCGCCTGTCACCTGCATTCATGCGGCACCTTCCTGCATGCTGGCTGCCTTTCCCTGTGATCTGTGCTCTTTCTACCATGCAAACTACGTCTCTGTCCTGCCGATAGGACCACAGGATATCCCAGGAAGTCCTCCATAATCTGGCCCTTTGCTGGCTCCCCAGCCTCAAAAGTCACTATTTTGCTGCTCCCCGCCCCGCCCCCAGTTGAAGACAGGGGGCCTCAGCGGGAGATTTGAACCCCCATCTGTTTGGCATGAAAGCACCATCTCTGGGTAACCAAAGAGTGTCCCACACCAGTGAGGAGTCCCTTCATCTCTGTCTTGACTCTCAATAGATAATTCTCGGGGGCTTTCTTAAACCCACTGAAGACGTGCTCGCTCCTGCCATAGACACACGCTCCCTCAAGCAATGGGAGTCTGTCGGGATTCACTCTAGTACTTAGAATCCAGCTCTCCTGGGTTAAGCGTTAATTTTACCCCAGCTGATGTGTCCAGTGCTCAGATAAGGGGGAGAAATCCAACACAGAACCCAATTATTAGCTATCAGGGAAATGCAACTGAAAACAGTGGGAGACCCCTCCACCCACTGGAATGGCTACAAGAAAAAGGACAGTAAGTCCTGGTGAGGATGACACATCAGAGCCCTTGTACAGTGCTGTGAGAATGTGCTTTGGAAAACAGTCTGACAGTGCTTCAAATGATTAAACAGAGTTACTCTCTGACCCAGCAATCCCGCTTCCGGAAATCTACTGAAGAAGAATGAAAACAGGTGTCCGCCTAAACGTGGGCACGCCACTGTTCACAGCAGCAGGATTCCTAATAACCAAAAAGTAGGAACAACACAAGGCCCAACAACGGACGAACAGACAAATAGATGCTCTGTACCCACACAACGGAATACTATTCAGCAACAAAAAAGGTGCAACGTGTCGACGCGTGGGACAATATGAATGAACCTTGAAAACATTACACTAAGTGAAAGAAGCCAGACCCAAAAGGTACATACTGTGTCGTTCCATTGATATGAAAGGTCTAAAATAGACAAATTTAAAGAAACAGGAAGTAGATGAACGTGGCCCAAGGCTGGGGGCTTGGGGCAGGTGGAAGCTGGGCAGAAATGAGTGACTGCTTGTTAATAGGTCCAGAGTTTCTTGGGGAGGGCGATGAAAATGTTCTAAAGTTGGTCGATGGTTACACACTGTGAATGTATTAAAAACTCCCAAACTGTACACCTTAATCGGTCCATGGGTGGCATGCAATTACCCTCAAAGTGGTTCTAAAAACAACCAAACACAGCCTCTGCTCGTCACGAGATCTCAAGAGCGACCAATGGGCCCTGGTTTGCCTGGGACTTGCCCCGTTTTAGGACTGAAAGCCCCACTCCCAGGGAGCCCCTCGGTCCTGGAATCGCCCCTACTCCCCCGCCGTGGGGCCGCTCGGGCCAAGGACAGGGCAGAGGCCTGTCGCACGTGCCAGTTCTCCAAAGTCAGATGTCAAAATGTCACCTACAGGGAGGAGCTGGGAGGTGAGAAGGTGCTCCTGAGCAGGGCAAGGGGGGGCGGGGGCGGGGCCGGGGTGGAGGGTGACTCCTCCTGGACCTGAGCAGACAGAGCGGACCCCACAGGACACCGGCCACTGAGACGGAGTTTGTGGCCAGAGAGGAAAGTCCCACGGGAGCCCGGCCCCGTTCCTCCCTGAGAGCTGGGGTAAGTGAGGCCACAGGGCGGCTGGTCCCCACTCTGGGTCCTGAGTTTTTAAGCTGACAGAACGATCTTTATCTCACGACCTGCTCTGTCGTCCCCTCGGCCGGGCCTCGAGAGCTCCCCTCCCACCCAGGGCCGTCAGCCCTGCGGACTCGCTGGGCGCCTCCCAGGGCTCAGCCAGGCTGCCTGGAAGGAAGGCTCTCCAGACCGCAGATCTGGGAGGCTGCGTGACATTGGGTCTTTCGAAAGCACTTGCAATCATCTCCCATTTTTACAGCCCAGTTTCAAAGGTGGCAGATCGTCCAGCCACCTGATGGCCTTTAATTGCAGCCGGAGGCTGATGGGGGACGAGCGGACAGCGCAGCCAGGAGAGGAGGTGCGGGCCGAGGGTCCGCAGGTCCCTGCCCGCCTCCGGGCAGGACGGGCCTGAGCACGAGCCCGAACCTGCTAGGACGAGAGTTGCTTTGTCGAGGGGCTGTTGCTCCCCTGTCGCCCTTCAGCAAACAGACCGTTTCCCCAAATAACCTCCCGCCGTCTCACCGCTAGGAGCAAACCGTTCCAAGGCGCACTGGAAAGACAGTTCGAGGCTTACTCTGCACACACAACAACCGGCAGGGTTTCAAAACCCAAGTCAGTTAATTTCACAGCCCTGTTCCAAACCTTCCTTAGGCTTCCTACCACCTTTAGCATAGAACCTCAAGTCCTCTCCAAGGTCCCTCGAGGCCCCGAAGAATCCAAACCCTGGCTGCTTCTCCAACTCTATGTCTGATCACCTTCCCTCCCTCTTCCTCCCCCCTCCCCCCAGACACCCTGGCCCGTGTGCTCTTCTTCAAACAGCAAGCTTTTGTTTCAGGGCCTTTGCACCTGCTGCCCCTTTGACTCGGGTATTATTCCCTCATATACGCCTACGTTTCTCTCCCTCACTCCCTTCAGGTCTTACTCCAATTTCACCCCCTTAAAGAGGATTTCACTGAACATCCTTTTCAATAAAATGGCACCCTTCTGTAACCCTCTCTTTCCCTTTCCCTGCATTATTTTTCTTCACTGCATTCATCATTACATTAAATACCTGTTTGGTTATTTGTCTACCTCCCTCCGAAAGAGCTAAGATCTATGAGAGCAGGGACACTGTCTGTTTTATTTACTGCAGTAACCCCAGGACTCAGAATAATGCCTGCTAGATGTCAGGGGCTCAAATAACATTTATCAAATGACCACTGTTCTTCACTCTCCTTTATGAGGTGCTAATCAATCCACCTCCGCTTCCCGGAGGAGGTAATTGAGCTGGAGAAAGATTATGTGACTGGTCCACAGTCACGGGACTAGTAAATGGCAGATAGAGAACATGAACCACAATCTCTCTGAAGCCAACCCTATGTTCCTTCAAGGATACCACCTTGCCTCGCTTCTGAAATAGTCCTTTGTAGAACTGCGTGGGCAGGGAGCTTAAAAAGAGCAGAGACTCCTCGGGGAAATAAGGAGCCTGCCGCCCTCTTGCTCCGCCCCCAGGTCTCAGCTGATGTTTCGTGACACTGAGGCTGGCCAACACCAGCTAGAAACACTTATTGATTCCAAAGCCAAGCCTGCTCTAAGTGTGGTATTAAGGCAATTCCATCCCCGAATCGAAGTCGCTGGTGACAAGATAAAGTTACAACACATCTCAAGGTGACAGCAATTATGCTATGTGGGGCTTAAATCCTTTTAGGGAGAAGGCTGGAAAGTAACGGAGGAGTGACCGAACCATTAGTCTAAGTTCCACAGCCAAAGTCGATTCATGGTTTACATGAAACCTGAAAGACGTTCCAGAAAATCAATCAGCTATTTGTTATTAAACAGGACAGTGAACATAGTGTGGGTGTTTCCCAGATGATTGAGAGCATCAGGAGTGTAAAGTCCTCAGAGTCCAGCTAAACCAGAAAGGCGCAAATTTGTTCTAGAAAGGGGCAGATAGTAGCTATTTCAGGCCTGTGAGCTATACGTCTCTGCAGTGGCTCACCTCCCCCGTTGTGGCCCCAAAAGCAGTCACAGACAATATGTCAACAAATGAGAATGCCTGGTTTCCAATAAAACTTTATTCACAAAAACAACGGTGGGCCAAGTCTGGCCCACAGCCTGTGTCATTTGCCAAGTGCCAATCAGGACCAATTTGTTTCTGTGACAAATAAAGAAACCGAAACATGGAGAGACAAGGCAACTGTCAGAGCCAGTTATGAAGAAAGGCAAAGAGTTAGAAAGTCATGCCGGGGCGCCCGGGTGGCTCAGTCGGTTAAGCGTCCAACTCTTGGTTTCAGCTCAGGTCATGATCTCAGGGTCATGAGATCCAGCCCCACATCAGCCTTCACGCTCAGCTCAGAGTCTGTTTAAGATTCTCTCCCTCTCCCCTCCTTCCCCCTCTGCCTCTTGCCCACCCCCCATGCTCACTCTTGCTCTCTCTAAAATAAATGAATAAATAAAATCTTTAAAAAAAGAAAGTCATTCCATATTCATTCGACAAATATTTATTGAGCATATATTAGCATATCAGGCTATTTTAAACCTAGGTGCAGAAGAAATGGAGCAGAAAACAGCAAAATAGCTTCCTGCACTCCCTCCCCCTCGATCTCACATTCCCATACAGGAGCAGACAAGGAAACACATGCCTGGATGACACCGTGTCGGACCCCGATGAGGGTATGAACACTATAAACAGTGTTCTATGCCAGCAGGCAGCTTGGCCCGTGGGGTAGGTGAGGGAAAGGCAACTAAATTGGTTGACCTAATAAATGGCCACCCCTGGGAAGACCTCATCTATTAAACCACCACTTTGTGTATGCACTGATTTACTTCTTACAGCCCTGTCATTGCAGATGGGCAAACCGAGGCCAACAGGGCTGGGAAGCTTGCTCGCAGGGTGGCCTGCCAGGATTTCCAAGCCAGACCCATCTGGCACCAAAGGTTGGACTCTTTCTTTCCTAGCAGATGACTTAGGATTTCCCCTCAGGAATTTTAAGACATCGCAGTTTCACACATTTGGTTTGGGCCCAACTGTGTATTAAGCGCAGATTTAATGTGAATATGTATTCCGGCATTGAAACCCGCTTAGACAACTCGATGCTGGAAATGACAGTATTTTTTTGACGGTATTTTAATTGACTTTAAAAATTAAACTGGCTCAGTCTAAAAATTTTTTTCACGTTTTGCTTCTAAACAAGATAGGAGAGAAGGTTCGGGCTGCTATTCTCGAGCTCTGCAAACAAAATCTTCATGAATAATATTTATTCCCCAACAAATGAAAAGCCAGAGTGAAATGCATGTTTTCTTCTTCTTCATTCCCGAAGTACTGGAGATGCTCAAGGCGCTCTAATAGAATTTTGATTAGCTCCATGCAGCTTGTTGATTTGATCAAGAAGGCCACAAGGCAAGTAATTCTCATCGTCTTCTTCAGTTCCTACTCGAGGGTTCCTTGTGCAGCCCGTCTTCAGCCGGTGGTCCTGTTGGAGTCCATGCTACAAAGCACAACCACTGGGGGGCTGTTTTCTCCGTGGGGACATGGGGGTGCTCACGCCCACCCAAGCAGCTGAAGGACAGGCCGCTGCACGTGCTTGCCCCATAGGCACCCTGCGTGCCGGCTGTTCCTTCTAGAGGGAAAAGCATGTTGAAGTCATCGTTCTGTTCCTTGACTCTTAAGAGCCTTTACTGCCTTTAGGGAGAGTGCCCACCCCCCTCGCCCAGGCGGGGGCCCAGACCCAGGGGAGGCAAGCGAGGGAAGGGGTCCGTACCCTCAGGGCCCACCCTGCACTTGCAGGATCCTGGCGGTAGGGGCCCCCTTCTGTTTTGCACCCTGCCTGCCTCACACCCTTCATCCTGCCACCTGCAAGAGCACATGCACACACACACACACACCTGTGTGTGCACACACGTCCACAGTAACTCAACCTTGCCGCAAGTCCGCTGTTAGGAAACACTGCACCTGGGGCGCCTGGGAGGCTCAGTCGTTAGGAGTCTGCCTTCGGCTGGGGTCATGATCCCAGGGTCCCGGGATGGAGCCCCGAATCAGGCTCCCTGCTCCGAGGGAGGCCTGCTTCTCCCCCTCCCGCTCCCCCTGCTTGTGTTCCCTCTCTCGCTGTGTCTCTCTGTCAGATACAGGTTTAAGAATTCCCTTATTGCATCTCTCCCCTCTGACTTGTGGGCAGGGCTCCAGAAACAGCCCTTTCTGGCAGGCTCTGGTTTCCGAGAGGGGCCTGCCTGCCCCGGAGTGACCTCAGATACACATTTTGGCAGGCCCCGGGATCTGGAGGAACCTGGGATTTGGGCAGAAATCATCAAGCTGAGGAGAAATGCACCTCCGCACAGCTGAAGTCTGGCAGAACAAAGGCCCAATTACCAATCTCAGACTTTCAAAACGTCAGGCCCAGTTTCTAGGAAATCTTTCACAGTTAAGAGGCATTAATAGCACCAAAGGGACAAAGCTGAGTCAGAGGCAGGAAACACCAGGGCTGGCAGGAAGAAACACCAGGGGCTTGCCATTACGGGTTCCCTGACAAAATTGTGAAAACCTTGTGGGCAGGTCCGGGAGCCCACTCCACGTGCCAACACTGCCCCTCCCAACCCTTAATGGTAAGGTCCACATCCCTTCCACACACAGGGGCTCGAGGGCAGGCTGGTAATAGCCTCTCTAGCTGTGACCGCAGTGAGTCTCAGCCACTTGGAGCCCCCAGTTCACCATATTGTGAGTCCAGAGAGGGGTTCAGGGGAAGGGTCCCCTAGAAGCACCCCGGAGAGGGGTCTGAAAGCAGACCGATGCCTGCACGGGCATCCAGCCTCTGCACTGTTTCCTTCACAAATCTCAGAAGGTCACTTCACCTTTCTGCGTCGGTGTCCTCATCCATGAAGGCTGGATAATTCTCGCTTCTTGGGGTCGTGTGGGCATTTGGTGAGGACGATTCCAGGAAGGCCTCCATGGATGGCATTGTTCACCGGTATGATTGCAGCTGTCAATACTGCCCAGAGGAAAAGGGTTTGCAGCAATCCTGCCGTTGTACTAAACATGCAGTAAGAACCTACTGTGTGTAGTTGCAACGGGCAGTAAGACACAAGCAGGATCGAAAGGAGAAGAAACCACTTTCAGACCATTAGAATCTCCGTTTGTGGTGATGCTATTTGTCCTTGCAGAACTCCAAGGAACTCCATCTTGTAGGGAATGAATATTTGGCTGGTTGCTCCGTGGTTGGGAGAATCCAACCACCATGGAGGGAAAGTTCCACAGGTAGACTTTATGTTTACTCACACTGGCCTTTGTCCTAGTGAATCCCAATTAGTGAGATTTGTCTATAAGGAAAGAAACCCAATTGGCTTACCGCCTATGAGCCAGAAGTTTTGACAGTTGTTTTATTTAAGCTCTGCAATCCTGCTAGGTACATATCACAATCCTCTTCCCTAAGAGAAGACCCTTTGGGTCAGCCCTGGGCCTGTCATCCACAGTGGAGACGCTACATAAGGGGTAAGCAGAAGAGAAGCTAAACCCCATGTGACAGAGATTAAATCTATCTGCCAGGTAAAAATCTCAGGCCAAGGAGAGGCAAGGCAGGGAAAATCAGCAGCAAAAACACAGATGTATCAGGGAACATTCTAGAATATTTGCCAAGTGAGAGCTTCTGAGGGAGTCCACAGAGTGTGGGAGAAGAAGGAAAGGGGAACATTGGTAGGTTTTACTGTGCCTTTAATTCCATCCTTTGATGCTGTTTGAGAGGTGCCAGGAAAGATTGGAATTCCCGTTTAATTATGTTTGTCTGCTAGAATTTGCTTCTTACAACATAACTCAGTGCAGAAACTGGAGAACGTGAAGTCCTGGGTCTTACATGGGAGAGATCTGTCCATATCTATATCCATCCACCTGTACTTAGATCTCATCTCCTCGTGCCCAGTTTACGCTCCTTCATAAATAGTAGTTTATAACTGTTATTATTAGCCCCTGCCATACACCCTGGGCCCAACATCCACATCCTTCTGAGAAATGACCCGATATTCTGGAAATCTCCCACCTCCCCATCTCTCCAGTCTCGGTCCTCCTCCAGACTCACCAATAGGAAGTCTGTTTCAGGATGATTGGAGGAAAGACCACCGGGGCTGTTTACCACCTGTCTGAGGCTCCTGAAGAAAGCAAGAGCTGCAGACTCTGGGACAGATCTCTCCAGTGCGGTAACTCTAAATCATACACCCCTGAGGAGAGCGGAGCTATCGGGGAATCCACAGATCCAAAGGCACACCAAGCATAGCCCGTGGGCTGAAAAAATATGTTATCACACAGATAAGCTATTTTTGAAATGTATGTGTTGTACTAGATTCACAATACTTTCTGCTGTTTTTTAAAAATATTTTTCTAGATTTATTTATTTATTTTGGGGGGGGAATGCAAGCAGGGGGAGGGGCAGAGGGAGAAAGAGAGAGAGAGAGAGAGAAAATCCTCAAGCAGACTCCATGGTGAGCATGGGACCCCATGCAGGGCTCCATTCAGGACCCTGAGATCATGACCTGAGCCGAAACCAGGAGCTGGCCGCTCAACTGACTGAGCCACCCAGGGACCCCTCTGCTGTTGTTCATCTTCTCCATTAATGTACACTCTCACACAACTTCTGTGGTGTGAAGAGAAGACCCTAAATATTTTTTTCTGATGTAAATTAGCAATCTCTAATTTAGAATCCTTTAAGGCAGGAGATGTGCCTTCTGTGGGTTCTGGAACTTTCCAGACCTGCCAAATAGCACCTGAATTTTGTTCTGTGAGTTAATACCAAGCATCTCTCCAGAGACCCACACACCTTGAGGCCAAGTGGGAAAGCAGTGATGTCCTGAGGGAAGGAGACATCTCCGCCTGACCCTCCTGCTGCGTCTCTGGGCACTTCCTCAGAGCTGGCCTCATTCTAGCTCCAGCACTGCCACCAACTAATATTGATGTTGCTGTGCACGGTGCATCTGTCCAGACAGGGACTCAGTGTCCTGACTGAATGGTGAGGGGGTGTCCTTAGATGATCTCAGAAGCCCCTTCCCACATCAAGTTTCCTGTCAGCTCTGCATGGGCGGGCATGAGGAGGACAGGGCACTTTTCCAGGCTCAAGCCCACAAGGAAAGCACTCTCAAAGCAAAGTGTGGGCAAGGGCAAAGCGCTGACCCAACCCTGAAATGGGGCAAGTGTACTGAGAGGAGGGACTAAGGGAGCTGAGAGCATGGGGGTGGTGGTACCACCAAGGAGGGCTTCCTGGAGGAAACGCCCTGGGTCCTAGAGCACTTGTCTACTGAGGAGCTGGACAGAGAACACTCTGGTACCAGACTGGCTTGAGATTACATATGGCACACGTGAATTTAAGTTTTCACCCCAAAAGCCACATTACAAAAAAAGTCCTTCTTCTTTGACCATTATGCAAATCATCTGGGTACCTATTGATTGCATTTGCATGTGAAGAGGGATGCTGGGTTTGTAACTGATGTATTTGCATGTGCATTTTAATTAATCCCCTTGCTGGTGCTGGTGATTGGAGAGTTGGTATGGAAATAGGACTGTCTCCTGCTAATAGAATCTAGCACCTCCGGAGGAGGCTGAGTGCCGTCTGCGGGGCTGTCTGGCCCCACCTGAGGACAGGGCAGAGCTGCAGAGAGCAGGTGAGCTTGCGGGGAGCCACCTTCTGTCACCTTCTGTGTGGAGAAGAGCTCCTCTGCCTTCACGCCACCGAGGTTTCACTTGCATGTGGCTTCGTCTGCATTCCGGCAATAGGCTCCTCTCTTTGGAAGAAATCCTCAGGGTATTTGACTCTCCCCTTTGCTCTTTGCAGCTGGATTTAATATTATGTCTCATTTGCATCTAACATTTAAATGTACGCAGGAAACTCTAGCAGCCACCGCACCTCTTGACGGCTCAGGCTCTGGCAAGAGCTCCAGCTGCTTCAGAGGAGCACGGCCCTTTCGCAGAATGGAGCTTCCTAAAACACATTTTATGCAACTACAAGGTTTTTTACAAACCAAGAAATCAGGTGACTTCTCTGCTGGCTCTCCCCGGTGAGCAGAGGAGACTGGGCACAGCGGTGAGGGAGCCCCGGGACGGGGGGCGGGTTCCCACAGTCCTGGCTGATCTCAGACTCAGAACTGTAAACGTGTCTTTTGTGGTTGATGCTTTTTTGTTTGTTGGTGTTTGGGTTTTCTCACTGACTCGAGATCTGTGTGTGGAAAGATGAGTGAGCCCGACCACCAGCTTGGCGCCAGGGACTAGGCCTTTTTTGTTGCTGTTGTTAAGGTTTTATTCATTTGAGAGAGAGAGCTCTCTCCCTGCAGGAGTGGAGGAGGAAGGGAGCAGCAGAGGGAGAAGGAGAAGCAGACTCCCCCTGAGCAGGGAGCTGGACAAGGGGCTCGAGCCAAGGACCCTGAGATCATGACCCAAGCAGATGATAGATGCTTAACCGACTGAGCTCCGCCCCCACCCCCCACCTCCAAGGCGCCCCTAAGCCTCAGTTCTTAAGGCCTCAGTTGCATGATCTCCCTTTCATCCATGAGGACCACCTAAGATTCCCTACAGGTGCACTTTTCCAGCATTTGGGAAAAACAGGGGAGCAGGATCTGGTGCTCCAAGTAAACAAACTCCAAAAGGTTGTTAATATACATTTGGTACATCTGGTGTGAGAGCAAACAAGGCTAAATATATGTCTGAAAAGAGACTCGAGTCAGCATTTTTGAAATGAGACAGAGTTCTAGCATACAAAGTATACAACTGCGAGAAGATTCAGAGATGGATGGATGATAGCTAGCTAGCTAGATAACCAATAGATAATAGACAATAGATAGGTAGATAGATAACAGAGAGACAGTTAATAGATTGATAACTGATCGATAATAGTCAATAGATAATAGGTAGATAACGGTTAATAGATCAGTACTAGATCAATGATAGATGAATAGATAAGTGATAGGTGATAGATTGATAGATGATTTGAGAAGAAAGCAGCTCTGACTATTCATTCAGAAGAATAAAGAGGGCGTTTGACATTAAGACAATCCAACATTACAATATCTGTCAAGTCAGTATTTACATTTACTTGAGTTCTGGCTGGAGAATCCACAGCTCTGTCCTTGGCTCACATCTCAACTCAGTCTCCACGGAATCCCCTGGGCATCTCTCCCATTCCCCCAATTTACAATCCTGTCTCAACGCTAAGCCTCCCAGATTGATGTTTCCAGCCAAACTCACTCTTCTGAGCTCCAGACTCATAGCCAGTGCCTTCCAACACCTCCACCCGGGCATCCAGTGGGCTTCCCAAGGTAACATGTCCAAGACAGGACTGCTGAGCCCACCCCACAAACCTACTCCAGGGCCACAGTCTCCCACATCTTATTCTTCCAATAGCTCTGGCCAAAACCTTTGGTACCACCCTTAACTTCCCTCGTTCTCCCACTCCCCAACCTGTCGGGAAATCCTATAAATTCTGGCTTCGAAACATATCCTGAATCCAACCATTCTCCACCAATCCCACTGCTGACACCTGAGCCAAACCCCCATCATCTCTCACTTGGATTACTGTAGATGCTTCCAACTGGCATCACTGTTTCCCCTCATATTCCTGTAGAGAATATGCTCAGCAGGACACCTGGAGTAGTCTTGCTAAATGTCAGCCAGCCCCGGGCCCCACCCTTGCCGTGGCCTGTCTCCTACCCGTACTGGACGTGAGCTCCACCAGGCAGAAATTATGGTCCCCATTTTTGTGCGCCTAGAACCATCCTTGTGATGCAGTAGGCAACCAGCCAACATCTTTGCTGGGTGAATAAACGGGTACTTCAGTGGGCAGGGCAGGCCCCAAGTGTTTTAGACACATTTTTGTATTTAATAACTCTATCTCTGTTAATTGACGAGAATACTGAGAGTCAGAAATTAAGCAGCTGGCCTAGGGTGTCACGGTTGATAAATCATTGGGTCAGAATTTGCAGAACGTCAAATAGCAAGCCTAATTCCCGAACAAAAAGAGACTGTCCTCAGAAATTTCACACCCCTTGGCGGGGGACATGACCCAGGGCCCACGGCTCCAGCTCAGGTGTGTAAGTAAAGGGACAGAGGGTCTCTCCTCTCCAAAGTGGGTCCGAGGGACTTGGGTGTGGGTAGACATGGCCCTTTGGGTCTGTCCCTTCAACAGAGGGAGGAGAAGACTTTAAATGCCAGGGATTTAATTCTAAACTTCTACCCCAGTGTGATTAACGGAATCCAATTGAGGTTTATTCCAGACAGGAAAGTCTTGGCAGCTCCTAAAATAAGTAATTACTATGTTTCTAGCCCATGACACGATCTCACTGACTTCCTTTAGCCTTCACAAAACGGAGGTCTTATTGTCTCCATAGAAGTAGAAGGTCAGGAAGGTTGAATAATATGCCTAAAATAAGACATTAACAGATGGAAGGGCTGGATTCAAACCCAGCTCTCTGAACCCAAGTCCATGGTCATCCCATCATTTCACATTGCACACATGACCCCACCTTTCAGGCAGTCCCAGGGTTAAAGAGGTAAATGCAATGACAGGGTGTACACTAAGACGCTCCAGACACTAAGCTCAGACTCTACAGAGCCTAGACCTTGCTCAAGGGGCTGGGGAGGCAGGTCAGGATGGGGTAAAGGGAAGACCTTTAGGACTTGCACAGCAAGAGGTGAGGGCAAAGTTAGTCCACCTCCCCTGAAGGGGCCCGTCCTGGGCCTTCAGCTGGATTCCCCCAGCCCCCAGCCCAAGCCATTCTTGGCTTCCAGCCATCGGTTACAACTGCTGATTGGCCGGTGCCCCAGGCGGGTACACACGCTGGTAGAGTTGGGTGCTCATGTCAAGAGGTTTCGTGGAGAAGCAGCATTTGGGGAGGATCCTGGAGTATTGGTAAGATATTTACAGGACTTACTGGATATGCAAGGGGGTAATTTCAGGCAGGAGCATGGGTGCCAGGGGCAGGAAAGTCGGTATGTCGGCAGGAGGGTGAGTGGCCCCATGTGGCCAAACTGAGGTCACGAGAGGACAATCCGGGGCCGCAGTGCTCAGGGCCCCAGAGACCCCAGCCGCTTCTGGATAAATGGGTGTCACGGCCCAAGCTCTGTTTTCTGGAGATTAACCTGGTAGCACCCAGTAAGGTGGGTTGGAAGGGAAGGAGCCAAGAGGCGCTCTAAGTGGCTAACGGTACAGCCGGGCCTGAGGCAGGACAGCAGCAGCAAGACACAGAAAAAGGAGTGGATGTGACAGATACTTTGCTCCACTCCTAGGAGGTTCCCAGCTCCATCCTGCCTTAGGGGATCAGCACAGACATTTTTCTCTGCCTGGAAACTTCCACTGGTGCCTCACCCCACCCATCATAATCTCTGATTCGAGGTGGTCCCCCAACCTCCGAGGCTAGTCTAGGCCCCCACTTTGCGCCCTCCTTTTACTTTGTTTGCTACTTCGGGGCAAGGCTGTGGGTGTGGGGCCGTGCCGCCGGCCCTGGTCTGCACGAGGCTGCCCGCAGTGTGGCCCAGTGGGCACGGATCTCCCGGGCTGTGGCCCCAAAGGCTCCACGGGCTCTCTGCTTCCACGGGCAAGTGGTTTGGGGTTCGTGGGACGCCTGTACCCCTTGGAGAGGTGCCATGTCCTGGGGATGGGGAGGGTGGGCAGACTGGAAGCTGGGAGCACGGGGGGGGCTCCTGCTCCCCCCACAGACTCCCGGCCGCCTCCGGGAGCCCTCGCTTCCCCAGCAGAGCAGTGGCGCAGGCTCACAGCAGTGTTTGTCATGCCTCCAAAGTGATTGACTTCTAAGGAGAGGTTCGGCAGCTCAGGCAAGCGCTCCTGGCTCCCAGTGTATTGTGAGTAAAAGAAAAGAAATAACGTGTACTCTTCAAGTGTGGGAGCTGAAAAAGATGCTAATTAAATGTCAGGGCTGGAGTTTAACCCACTTGAATCTGTGTTTCTATTCTGGAGTCGTTCTGCTTCTCCTTCCCAAACCTGGGTTCCGCAGCCCGGGGCCTGGTGACCAAGCTCATCACGGGAGCCGGGGGCAGGGCGGGGCCCCAGTGGGGCCGGCGGGACTTGCAGGTCCTCCTCCTCACCCAGAGCAGAGCAAAGAAGGCTCCAGAGGGGAAGGGCCATTTGTTGGGGTGGGGGCCACCTGTCTTAACTTCCGTGTGAGGAAGGGGATTTGCAGGCGGATGGCCCAGGGGCCCAGCCCACACACAGCGCCTTGCCCTGTCCTTTTGCATTCCTGTCCCTCATCAAGGGCCCCAAGAGGGAGCCCCGGCCCTGTGGAGGTTTTGCTAACGTGTTCTGGCTGGAGAGGCCGGCACACGGGGTGCTCAGGGCTCCAGACCTGTGCGAAGCACCCCGGCTCCCAGGTGCAGCTGTCACTGCACGGCCCGTCCTGCGGGACACGGGGCGCTGGCAGCCTGCTCTCCCGCGGTCCGTCCCAGGACCCCGAGTTACCGCCGCCACCACGTGGGAAGGAGGAGGAGGTCCCCTCTCCATCCCCTGCCCCATCCACGTCTCCAGGGGAGCAGGGCTTGCGATAAGAACAGGAATCCCCATCCCCAATGCTGGACCCCTCCTTAGCTTTCCAAGTGCTCTTCCCAGCCCTTACTGCCGCTGATCATGAGGACAGAGCCACATCCCTGCTGAGCAGCTAGGAAAATGGGGGGCGGAGGGGATGGGACTTGCCTGAGTGCAGAAACGGGAGGAGCTGGGACTCCTTCTCCAGGGCTCTCTTTGGCCCAAGCCTCCAGAGCTTTGCTGCGCGGTGGGGGAACTTGCTCTCTGGCGCCCGGGACCCTGGCACACTGGATTCTCCCGGCCCAGGCAGTCTGAGCCTCACACCAAGCACCTCTGCCCAGGCCTGCAAATCCCTCACACACATCCCCCCACACCCCCCCACACCCCCGCCGGGGAAGCCGGGCAGGCCCGGTGGGGGCTGAGCCACCAGGCTGAGGGTCAGAGAGGAGCTCAAGCAGTGAGCTCCTAAAAGCCAAAATCCTTATTTTAATCACCCATTTTAAGGCATGCTAACCACTTTTCTATTTTTTCCTCCTACCATCCACAGGCACAGGAGGAGGGGAGGAGGGATAAGGATGAGGAGCAGTGAATGAAAGGCGAACAAATCCCCCCACTCGAAGCAGCAGCATAAACCGCTTATTATTAACAGAGGCCCCGAGAGAGGCTTGTTTTTAATACGGTGGATTAAGCAGAGAGAAGGAACACAGGCTTCCACACACACCTTGCCGGATTAGATCAGCCACACGGGCGGCTGGCCTCCCCACCGCACCCCCGGGCCCCCAGGTCGGGCCATCAGTGGGGCTGGAAGTGGGTCCAGCCTCTCTGCTCAGGGGCTTGGAGTCCAGACCACCTCTGAGCCCCCTGGAGGCCCAGCTCACTCGTGTGTGACCAGGGACCCATCAGGGCACCCTCCAGAGCAGCCACCAATCATCTCTACCCAGGGATCCTCTCAAAATGGATTTTCTGTGTTCTCTGAAGACAAGAAAGAACACTTAACCAGGAACCTAGTCCCAGATCTGCCCTCCACTCACTGGGTGAAATGACACTTGCTCTGTCTGAAAGGGTTGGTCTGGCAGCACCCAGGGGCCCGACCAGCTGTGACATTTCATCAGCCAGCAAGTGGGCATCTTTCAAACCCTGCCATCCGCTCTGCCGTGCGATGTCCCCCCTCCCAGCTCTCTGCCAGGCACCTGCAGGGGGCCCAGCATTTCAAGGCATCTTACCCATGTTCGTTAAATTAGTAAATAAAGGGCCCGGCCAGACTGAAAGTTCTTTGTGTTTACCTGGGCTCTATGCTTTTATTTCAACGCTTTCCCCCTTTGGGGTTCCCGGTAGATAGAGCATATCCTGCTTACTGAACAATCTGGTCCTAGAGAAGGGGGTGAGGTGCCAGTTCAGAGAAGGGGTTAAATAGATGGCTTGCGGTTATGTATATATTTGGGGATGGCGCTTAAAATACTTTACAACAGCATGCGTACCAAACCGATCAAAACCGATGTCCACTTTAACGTTCAGTACCTTCTCTCCAGTGAGGTTGGGGCGCCTGGAGCAACAGGTGTGCCTGTAGATGGGGGCGGGGCTTAGTACATGGCCCGCAGTGAAGGATCTTCTCAAGAGAAATCACAGGCCGGCAGGGCCCTAGGAAATGGGTTCTGACATTGTCACTGTCCGTGGAGGTTACCATGTCTCTCACTATGCAAGATTGTATTCTTGTCCAGCAGGTGTTCATTCTTTAAAGCCCCCACCCCATGGGAGCAGACACCTCCCATACCTTGGATGGTGGGCTTGGCCATGTGACTTGCTGTGTAGTCCATGGAATCTGAATGGATGTGACATACAGGTCCAAAGCTTCTAGAAGGGCTATCCATGCATGGCAGCCTTCTTGAGCTTCTGCTCTCTACCGTGAGAACAAAATGCCCCACAGTTTAGAGACTCCTTCAGCCTCATCCTGGGGTGTGAAAATACATGGAACAGCCCTGCATAAGGGTCAGGGTCCAGAGCCAAGCGCAGCCAGAGCCAGCAGACCCCCTGCGGACTGGCAGGCCCACAAGGGAGAACAAAGTGCTAGTCGTTGTAAGCCATGAGGTTTAAGGGTTGTTATAATAGCAAAAGCTGACTCATCCACTCACATCCCTGATTCTTGGCAGCTCCCATCCAAACGTGACCTGAATGTTATTGTTCAGGGCATCATAAAGTGGAGAAATTGATGGGCTTTGAAAGCAGATAGACCTGAGTGCTAATTCTGGCTCTGTCACTTAGCTGTGTGATGTTAAGCAAGTGACTTTAGCTCTCAGAACCCCAATCCTTCCTCCGTAAAAGGAGAATAGCAGAAAACACCTCCGAGGATTGTTATTAGCATTACGTGTGAAATATGTGTGTTTGGAAGCACTCCCCCTCGAGTCTATGAGCCTTAGTGCCTTCAGCTATAACAAGTAGATACTGAGCCAGGTGATCTCTGAGAGTCGGGTGCAAACTCATCCATCCATCCATCCATCCATCCATCCATCCATCCATCCACAGAGCCATCCATCCGAGTGCTAGGCTTTGAGTAGCTTTTCTGTGCAAGGACTGTGCTGGGCCACAGGGACACACACAAAAGTAACGAAGACAGATGTGGTCCCTAGCCTTACAGAACCCAACTCTACCTCCCACCTCTAAGCTGAACTCACTACTCAAGCTAAGAGCTTACACCTCATGAAGGCCACAGACATTGGGTGGGAGTTAAATGTATGTACAGAGGTCTATGGACGCGTGCAACCAGGGACCTGACCTTGTCTGGAGGCAGGCAAGTCTCCCTTGAAGAAGGGAGGTTAGAGGCGAACACCAAAGGGTGACAGAAATCAACCAGGTGAAGGGTAGGTGAGGGAAGAGCGTTGAGGAAGAGGGAACAGTGTCTTCAAAATCCAGCATGGCTGGAAAGGAGTGAGTGAAAAGGGGAGGGGAGGCAGGGGGCAGATCTTGCAGGCCTCCAAGCCATGCTGAGGATGCTGGGCTTGCGTCCTAAGCAAACATTGGGAGCCCTCATTCTAAGCCAAAGACAGGCACGGCCAGGCTTCTACTGGAAAAGATCCCTCTGAAAGACCTAAAGCAGAAGGATTCAGAAGGGATGGAAATGAAAGCTCAACATGGAGTTCTGAACATACTGACCTCTGTTTCTCCCCTGATGTGACTAAGAAGGTGAGAGCGAACAGATGAAAAAAGTAAAAAACCACAGTGAAGGGAACAGAAAGGAGATGAAAGCAGGCAAGAGATATAAACAGAATTTTGGAATTTAGGGGGGAAAACAGTAGAAGGAGCACAGAGAAACCTCGCCGACAGCAAACCGGGGGGCCTGACTTCCAGCACAGAGGGCGAGGAGTGGAGAAGGCAGACACAACACTGCTTTTGGGCACAGGCTCCCAGAAAGGCTCAGGAAGGGGAGGCTCCAAGGGGCTCCCAGGCAGGGCGTGGCTGTGGCCAAAAACAACAGCATTGGCCCAAAGTCTGTGTAAGCAGCAGTCAGGCCCCGACCCCACCCTCGCCAGGCAGAAAGCAGGTTTAGGTTCTGGAGAGGGACACCCAGACCCTGAAGGGAAACAGGGCGGTCTGCATGTCAAGCGGCGAGACCGCCCCCTTCCTTGACCCTCCTTCCCCACCCAGCTCCCACAGGTGGGCCGGAGGTTCATTTCCCCAGCCCTATCCACCCGGGGCAGGAGACGGACACACTCCTCCCTGCACAAACTGACTGGCCACGAGAAATGATAATGTCACGGCAGAGGGAGGGAGGAGTCCTCACGAAGCAGCCTGCTCCCTGCCCAGTGATCTCCCACGGAAACCCACCACCAGGCCAGAACTTCCGGTCACTCTTAGCAGCTAGCCACAGACCAACAGACTTAAGAAAGTCTCTAATACGAAACACAGACAGCAAACTAACAGAAAAACAGCTTCAAAGAATGTGAATCGAGGTAGCAAAGAATACTTCCTCACTATTGTAGTTACTATCCTCACAGAGACAAAAGGAGGCTGGGGCATCCATGAAAATTAGAACAGGATGCAGAAATTTTTTTTTTTAAAGTGTGTGGGAAACCATAAGAGACTCTTAATCTCACAAAACAAACTGAGGGTTACTGGGGGGCGGGAGGGTAGGGACAGGGTGGCTGGGTGATGGACATTGGGGAGGGTTTGTGCTATGGTGAGCGCTGTGAAAGGTGTAAGCCTGATGATTCACAGACCTGTACCCCTGGGGCAAATAAGAATAAAAAGGGGGGAATACATTTTTAAAAAAAGTGTTGTGGGGAGGAGATTCAAGACACACACACACACACACACACACACACACACACACACACACACACACCTATAACAGCATGAATTTAAAAATTGAGAGGGGCGCCTGGTGGCTCAGTCGTTAAGCAACTGCCTTCGGCTCAGGTCACGATCCCAGGGTCCTGGGATCGAGCCCCGCATCAGGCTCCCTGCTCTGAGGGAAGCCTTTCTCTCCCTCTCCTGCTCCCCCTGCTTGTGTTCCCTCTCTAGCTGTCTCTCTCTGTCGAATAAATAAATAAAATCTTCAAAAAGATAAAAATAAAAAATAAAACTTGAGAGAAAGATTAGAAGATAAAGATAAAAACATTTTTTAGATAGAAGAATAACAAGATACAGAGAGTGAGAATAGGAAAGAGAGAAAAATTAGGGTATTTGTCCCGGAGATCAAGTATCTAATAATATGAGTTTTGGAAAGAGAGAAGAGAGAACGAAAGGGAGGAAGCTGTCCAAAAATATACTATCGTGCAAGTTAGCCTTCTAGAGCTGAAGGAGATGTTTGCACATAGTAAGGTCCAATCATCAAGAACCCAGCACAACTTGCCGTGATGAGCACCGAGTGAGGTACCGAAGGGTTGAAGCACTACAGTCTACACCTGAAGCTAATATCACTCTCTGTATTAACTATACTGGAATGAAAATAAAAAATAAAAACAAACCAATAAAGATAAAGAACCCAGCCCAATGCAAGACAATGGCTCTCCAAGCACCTTATCACACAACATCAGAACACTAGTGTGAAGAGGGGATCTAGAGGCGTCCAGATTGGCAGCACGGGAGGTGGGGAAGTTGGGGTCTTATCCAAAGGATCCAGAATGAGAACAACTTCTCAGCAATACTGGAAGCTAGAACACAATGGCCCTTCAAACTCTAAGGGAAAATTATGTCAAAGTCAGGATTCTCTATCTAGCCAGACTGTCAATCAACTCTGGAGGTAGAATAAGGACACTTTCAGAGTGAAAATCTTCCAAAGTTTGATCGTCCATGCACCTTTTCTCGGAACACCATTGGAAAATGGCTCTACCGAATGAGAATAAACAAGAATGAAGCTAGAAGACAGGGGATCCAACACAGGAGAAAATGAAGGGGATCCCCAGAGGGTGACAGAAGGAGCCCCCAAAATGACAGTCTGGGCAGCAGGCTAAGGGGGTGACTGTTCTGGATCAGAACAAAAGGCCAGGGCCCTCCAGGAAGATAGTAGGGGACTTTTGAACACATTGAGACAAGAATGATACTCTCATCGGAGAGTTGGGGGTAAATTATTGATAAATACAAAGAAAACTGTGCAAATAAGCAAGAAAGTCAGGAGTAACTGTAGGAAAAAGACCAGAAAGCTGTACAAGAAAAGAAATGTAGCTTTGATTCAATGCATGGCTCAACTCTAGCTAATATTCACACAACCACAGTAACAGAAACATTACAGACTTATTTAGTCCCCAAAATTGTAATATAACTATATTAGCAGAATTAGGAGGGGAAGTGAGGAAGAACAGAATGAAAGAAATAAATCCACATTTTCCATTGTGGGAAGTCGATAGATTATAGCTAAAACTTTAAGAAGTTTTTAAAAAAAAATAGCAATATGGCTGTGTTATTTAGAAACAAAGGGGGGCGCCTGGGCGGCTCAGTTGGTTAAGTGTCCTGACTTTTGATCTCAGCTCAGGTCTTGATCTCAGGGTCATGAGTTCAAACCCCACGTTGGGCTCCACACTGGGTGTGGCTGGAAGGAAGGAAGGAAAGAAGGAAAGGAGGAAGGAAGGGAGGGAGGGAGGGAGGGAGGGAGGTAGGGGGAAAGAAGGAAGGAAAGGGTTTCAAAGTGATTGCCTTGTCTATGTACAGAAGCCATGGATGGAAAGGACTAGGGAATTTTGTAAATATATATTTTAAAATATAAGCCCCACAGAATCTTTGCCATTTATGTCTACATATTTCTACATATTCCCATGTGTTCCCATAAAAAACATAAATGAAAGAGAAAAAGCAACATAATGAGTAGCTTCACTGAGCATCTCCTAACTAGACACCTACAAATGGATAAAACAACTGAACGAATGCTCAAGAATGGGGTGCCTGGGTGCCTCAGTCGGTTGAACATCCAGCTCTTGATTTCGGCTTAGGTCTTGGCTTGAGGTCATGGGGGTCAAGCCCCGCATCAGGCTCCACCCTCAGTGGGGAGTCCACTTGAGATTCTCCCTATCACTCTGTCCCTCCTCCTGCTCATGCTCTCCCTCTCTCTCGTTCTCTCAAATAAATAATTAAATCCTTAAAAAAAAAAAAAAAGAGAATGTTCAGGAATGTTCAAGTAGGGCGCCTGGGTGGCTTAGTTGGTTAAGCAACTGCCTTCAGCTCAGGGCATGATCCCAGGGTCTTGGGATCGAGTCCTGCATCAGGCTCCTTGCTCAGCGGGGAGCTTCTCTCTCTGCCTCTGCCTGCCATTCTTCCAGCTTGTGCTTTCTCCCTCTCTCTCTGACAAATAAATAAAACCTTAAAAAAAAAAAAGAATGTTCAAGTATTTGCAGCTTGGGGTAGCTTTTGCAGTGACATTAGGACACAGGGATACAAAAATTGTGGTATCTCAGCTTTCAGAAGGAGATAAAGATGATGTGCTCTGGAAAATTGGGATAAATGACTCAGAACATTATCTCTAATGATGGAGAAGAAAACCATAATCTTGAAAATGCATGCAAAGTGCTTGAACGAAATGATTTCATAAAATAATGAGGGTGGAGGAAACTGCATTTCTAAATTAAGATTTTATATAATATATGAGTTTAAACATGCATATGCAAGTGAACTAATTGATAAATTAAATTTAAAAACCCTAAATAAAAATATGCAGGAATATGAAGACAAGCAAGGGCCAAGGCCCACCAGGCAAATGTGTATTTGAAGGGGAAAGCAGGGTGAAGGCATTAAAGCAAACAAGTTCTCTTATAGAAAGGGTATGATTCCCAATGAAGTTGTAACAGTCTTGAATATCTGTGCCCCGATAATATAATATCAAAATTCATAAAACAAAAACTAACATTACAAAGGAGCAATGGAAAAGCATCTGTATAATAACATTCCCTATCTGCAAGGCTGTGGAGGCAACAAGCCCTCGGACACAGTGCTGATGGAGAGGACATTCTATGAAGGCCTATTTGCAAAATGTGTCAGATCACCAGGGCACAGACCTGTCTTTGGTCCAGAAAGTCTATTCCTAGGAATTTACTCTACAGATAGAATTGCATATTGTGAAAGGCGCCTACAAGCACAGCTATTGGAGCCTTATGGATAATGACAACATACTGAAAAGCATCTGGATCCTGTCTACTCAAAGGGTGGTCAGGAGGCCAGAAGCAGCACCATTCCCTGGGGGCTCGTCAAAAATGCAGAGTCTCAGGTCCCAGCCCAGAACTGCAGAGTCAGGATCTGCACAAGATCGCCAGACGGTTCATATGTACTTTAAAGTTTGAGAAACTCTTGTCTGAATAGCCATAAAATAAAATCCATAAAATAAAATTTTATATATGATCATCAGAAAATAAGGAACATTTCTTACATGCTGATGAAGAACAGTCTACAAGATCCACCGTTGAAACGGGGGGGTGGCGGGTAGCATGAGGCAGGACAGCGGCGTAATATGCTACCATCTGTATGGGGAAAATCATTTTAAAAATGTATTACACATCTACAGCCTAACTGGTGACCTAACTGGTCACCCGCACTGACCTCTTGCCCCAGTTAGGTTAGTAATTCTCCTCCTTCTCGTTCCCTGGTGAGCATGGTCAGCACTGACCATTCATTTTCATCTTACTCAGCTCCTGGAGGAGACGGTTAAAGGGAGGAACTGGAAGGAGTATTTCCATCATCCCTAAGCCCCACGGGGCGGGGGACAGATTTTGAAAAAGAAACCAAGGCCCGAAACAGCCCTTGATCTTGTTCACATTTCATACATTCCTCTGACGCCCACGCAGGACTTAGAGGTGGGAGGGCTCCGTAGGCCAGAGCCCTCCCCAAACTCATCCACTCATCCCAAACTCATTCTCTCTCTCTCCCCCCCTTACACACACACAGTTTTGGGCGTCCCCCCCCAACAAGTCCCAGACTGTTGTGTGCCAGTCCCTCCCCACACCCAGACACACCACAGCCGCCCAGGAGGCCCAGCCGGGGCCCCAGAGAGAGCTGCATGTCAACGTGGGCATTTGTCACTTGCAATTATCTGCTCCTGTGGTCAATAGTCATTTTGTAAGTGACACACTAACAGCCCCTAAGAGCTGGCTCACAGGCCAATATTGATTAGGCCTCGGGGTTCGGGGCCCTCCCCGTGGGCTCACGGCTGAGCTCTGAAACGTGCGAGCAGCCCCCTGCAGACGGACGGAGGGTGGAAGGAGGGTAACAGGTGATTCATGGCTCCATCTGCTTCCCCTTTTAGCCAAGTGATTGGTGCGTAGGAAAGGGAAAGTGGCCCGGCCATCCCTTCCAGGCCTGGTCGCTGATACCAGGGACAAATCCATGCCTCTTTCCCAGCAGCCCACATCCTGTCTGCCTGTGAGTGACAAGAAACTTAATCTTGGGGGTCTGAGGAAGTGAGTTCCCATAAACTTCTGGTCTGACACCATGTCCCAGTTAGCTGCGGCTGCATGACAAGCCACTCCAGACTAAGTGGCAGAAACAAAAACTACTTCACTGCGCTCCCAGCTTCTATGGGCAAGGACCTGGGACGGGAACAGCAGGACTGGCTTGTCTGTGCTCTGTGATGTCTGGGCCCCTATCTGAGAAACTCAACCAGCTCGCGTTGGCATGAACAACCCTAGGTTGGGGCAAATCACCAGAGGCCTCTTCACTCTCGTGTCCGGTACGTGGGCCGGGGTGACCGGAAGGCTGCGCCCAGCTAGGGCTACCAGCCAGGGGCCTGGGGGCGGCGGGGGCGGGGGGGGGCTCATCGGACACAGGCTGCCCCCAGCATGCTGGCTGGGG